>JABXWE010043127.1:0-29963 GCA_014611495.1 Limonius californicus | reverse complement strand
GAGAGAGGGAGAGAGAGAGTAGATGGGTATGTATGCAACCCGCCGTACTTTTTTATAAATACGTGGGGATTCGACCCGTGGACCGCGTAGCGACGAGCATTTTTAATGAGCTGAATATATATACAGTGCTTCCCAAAAGTAACCACACCCATAAATTACTTCCTGTTCCCACGCCCCCACTTCCGGTTCCCACGGCCCCACTTCCGGTTCCCACGCCCCCATAAATTTTCCCACGCTCAGGTGGCATAGTACCTACGAAAAATTCTTTAGGGTCGTGTAAGGTGTTGTTAATTATTACACCTGTAGTTAGCCTCCTTTGAAAGCCGAGTCGATCTACACAGTTGCAGTGAAGTATACTAATTACTACCGCCTGCTAAAACTACCTACCTGTTCCCATTCAACAGGTTTCCTTGGTGCACGATCTCTAAGGCCTTGCCCGGTTCGCAATTTTACTCGCATTCGGGAGCGTAACCTGATCAGTTGTCCAAGAACTGCATCTAAATGTTGTTTCCTGCCCACCGGTCGGTGCCACTCCTGTCCTAATTGCATTTTTAATGAGCTGAATATTGGTCTCATTTAATGTAAACAATCGCGTGGCTTCCTCGCTAGTTCTACATAGAGCTAGGAGTTCTTCAACGCTTGCTACCATACGTGCTTCCATGTTGTATTTGAGACGCACTCTACTTGTGGCACCTATGCTTACTGTACGTGGAATAATGTAACCCCCACATCAAGCAGGTTCTTTATACCTACAGAGCGCTGCGCGACGCAGCAGTCTGTATTCTCTTAGTAGTTTTGGTTGCTTGCATATGAACTTCTTAATAAACACACAAAATAAAGAACAGTAGTGCTTATTGAACGTTTAATAAAACACACACACACACACACACACACATATAGACATAGCTACAACAATACAAGCTTATACAGGAATATATATATATATATATGCATTTAGTACTGATACACCTCCGAACGCTATGTTCTTAGATCGAGTTTGCCTCCGTTTTTACGAGTTCGCCTCCGAATTCGGAGGCGAACTCGTTTTGCCTTGTTATCATCTCGCAAATTTGGTTGCTGACGTTTTACATCATGTGGAAGATTTTAGCTCGGAGTTGGAAATAACCTATATACACCAACTTATATACATCATAGTGTAACAATATTTCACTAGATGGCTGTACTGTTTTATACGCACAACATATGTAGGTACTGATCGCCTCCCTACATTATTGTTACTAATTGGCCTCATCTTATCATCGTCATACTGGCAACAATGCTAGAGGTGGTGACGATACACATACCCATGCGAATATGTTCACTAATTAACTATTCCGCGTGACAGTCTTGTAGGGCGGTATAAGCGTAAAATGAATACGGCAGTTATTTAATTTATGGTACTACTTGTGGTAATATGCACTTCAGTAATTTGGATTTTCTATACACTGAGGTCGAAATTAAAGCAGTACAGTTTTAAGTCAATAGGATTTTTGGTTTTCTGTTCCCCGCATTGTAATTTTGATTGTGCTATGCTTACTACATGTTATTAAAATAGAAATAATAAAAGAGTTCAAAAATTAATCAATTCTCCATAAGCATCAAATTGCTTCTGTTGCCCACCGCATACCTTCAGCTAAAAGAAACATAAATAAATATGATATTGTATTCAAATTGCGTATTTAGGCTACTCTGTTAATTTGAAATAAATTTTTCGTATAAAATTTGCATCTAAAGTTAAAAATAAAGGAGTAAAAATTCCCTTGCGAAACATATCCATGAAAACGGTGCTTCGATCGCGGACAACCACGGCTGGCAGCCGGGCTTTTGGCGAGCGGTTAATTAAATGAAAAAATAATTCCTAATATAAGAAAAATATGAAGAACTGAACAGCTTAAATCGTAGAACAGCAAAGAAAATTAATGAATATTTTTTAGAAAAATCTTATGGCGGTTTTTTTAAATATTAATCAACTTGGTTTCAAATTTAATGTTGTTTTTTTTTATTTCCAATAGTAATTAACTTAAATTAAATTTTAAATAATAAAGTAAAATGAAATACAATTTCTATATTCTCAATTTTATGTTTTATATACAGGACGAGTTAATTTTTTGTAGCAAGATTTCAATAATTGAATTACTAGAGGAGCCTTTATAAAGAAGCAACGTGGGTTATCGAAAGCTTCGTTAGTTAGATACGGGGTGTTAAAATAAATTTAAAAACTACTAGTTGATTCATAATGTAAAAGAATTTTATTTAATTTTTCATAAGTAAATACTCTCTCCCAACGAGGACTGATAAGTGATCACTATGGGAGAGTAGCTCAACAACCCCCCTTATGGGGGAGGCCCTTGCCCAACAGTGGGATACTGCAGGTTAATAATAATAATAAATACAGTAAAGTTACTTATAAATTTTATTCTAGCGTAGTTATTAAAAAATCCTAAAAATGTAAAATACTATGTGTATATTTATTTGATGTTGATTATATAATACCTTGTTTACCATAATAATACATGCCTATTAAAACATTTGAAATTATATATGTTATTGGCAAAGATATTTCTAATCATTAAAAATATATAAAGGCAGTTATTTTGATTTTTTATATTATGTTCACACTTTTTTTTTCACACATGCATACTACCGTCCCGTCAGTATAATCTAATACGAATTTTTACTTCCAGCAGAGTATGTATTATAGACGAAAGTCTTAACTTTTACCCAGTCTAGTGTATCTAAAATAGATTTATGCTTCCTTATAAGATCTTTGCAATCATTCTTCTTTGGAGCCGTCTTTCTTTTAATGTGTTTTTTAAAGTGCGAAAACACAAGTTTCTTTTGTTGTGCTGTCCACCTAATTCTATTACTTTTCTTTTTCTTCTTTGTCTCTGTTTCACCATCTGAAACGTTAGATTCTTCATTATTATTTGAAGCGGTATTGTGTGTACTTGCTACTGGGGGACCTTCCTCATTTTCGAAATTATCATCAGATTGCACTAATACCTCATTCGGATCAATATCAATGTTGGCTAGTAGTTTGTCCCTGTACTCCGTCCCTTTTCCTTTGCCAAATAATGATAATAATTTCGCAACTTTAGCAGTTTTGGTAGGCATCTGTGTTATTTCATAAAATTCTTGGTGAGTTCTCTCGGTATGGCCCATAGATCTTGCAAATTGCGAGTATTCTTTTTTATCCAAGTTAATTATTTGTATTAAAGTTGCAATTTGTTTGCGAACCGGTTCGACGTCATTGCCTCTGGATTTTTGTATTTTAGATGATTTAGGGAAATTTTTTAAAACGACATCCCCTCTAACGTACTTATCGGTCACTCCAGGATATGCAAACAAATAACAATTTCTCTGTGGTACTATGTCACTTTCCTGTCGTATTTCGACTAAAAAGTTTATGTACTCTTGGACATTTGGCGGGAACAAAATCACAATCGCTGTACTGCCTTTTCTACCCGCAACTACGCGTTTATAACTAGTGGTTAGTGTTTTTGCAGATTCTGTCAACTGTTCCATGAATTCTATTTGGTTATTAGACGTAAATTTTTTTAAATAGCTGTCGGTTTCCACTTGTTGTAGATCTCCGATTCTCCTGCGGTTAAACAAAATTGTTAATGTCAATGAAGCATCCACAACTTTTTTGAAATCTTTAATATCAGTTCGGTTGCTTTTTAATAAAGCCTTGGAGGATTCAACGCTTGAACAATTACTCTCTGATGGCTGTTTTTTTATAAAAATTGCCATGCGATTTAGGCTGCAATGTACTTTTAAGTATTTTCTTAGTCGATGTACATGATTGAGGTTCTACTCCTTCATTTTCATGTTTTTCCCCAATTGCCGTTCTCTAAAAGTCTTCTGTAAGTAACAAATTTAGTGTTCTTGTGCCCCGAGTCTCTTCTGGATGATACGTGGAGTCGAAATCTGAGATGTCGCTACCTGCTTCAGATGGTTCACAATATGAAGAATCTATAAATAAAATAATTGGTAAAATAAAAATCGGTATGGAGAAGATTTCCAAGTTCCGAACGAAAGAGGTTATTGTACTTTTTTCGTTACGTTTTGGGAGTAGTACAATTCAAATTTGCCACGTTTTTGAACCCCATCACCATAATTCCATTTCCTTATGGGACATAGAAGGAAAATCAACATTAAGTAAATTTTACACCGGTACGTTTTTATATTATTTTAACGTCTTGCGTACATAGATTACCAATCATTAAACAAATAAATTTAATATGGCTACCACTATTATACGTACCCTCATTTTCTTGGATATTGTTGGTTGTAGATTTAGTAAGATGACCTTCGAGTGCCAAGTTCAATATCTTCTTCCCTCTTCAATATCAGAAAAAAAAATGCATATTCAATAAAACTACAATAATTAAAAATAGTTTCTTTTTTTTCTTTCTGTTTCTTTAAATTTTCCAGTTATATAGTGTTGTAAGTGACCACTTAACTTAAGTGAATTGTCAAAGTTGTACCGATATATAATTAAAATAAAAAACCATCTTTGCCTAAAAGGAACACAAACAAAATGAAAGAGGTGGTTTTCCTATTAATTAACAATTACTTATTTCCCATTTAATTGCATAGAAATCTTTAAAAACAGCGAACTGAAAGTTTTAATCAAAATAATCGAGAAAAGCAATCTGGAAAATTCTCTCTCATTAATTTAGCAACTTTTAAAATGACTTTAATTGCACACAAACATTAATATAATATAGGTACAGTGTTCTACTTCAAACAATAACAACTCTAAAATATTAATTTTAATGCTAATTAGAACTTAGAATGCTTTATTTGTAAACCTATCAAAGTAGTTCTCAAAATTATAACAACTGAAACCTGATTTGGTAATATATAACATGTAAGCCCTGTGCATCAAAAAAATTATTCTTATGAACAGATCATAGAACGCCACAACCTCTTCAAATTTAGTAGGAATGTGTTTAATAATAAATCAAAAAGCTCCAGCCATGCACTAATTGCCAATAATTGCAATTTATTGCAATAATTTTCGTATTAGGTAAACACATTACCTGTTTGTATTTAATTATGTGAAATTATTGAAAGCCTTGTTATTCCTCTGAAGTAGTGTTTTAACATTACACGTTTACGGGAGATTCCCCCATTTCTTAACCGCATTTTACAATGACAAGTTAAAAGAACAATTTTATTTTACTATATTTAAAACAGCTATGTGTAGGAAACTGTACAACGTACCTATAGTGTTTCCATTTAAAATAAAACCATTTAATACTTACCGTGAACGAGTAATTCGCCCATACTCAGGATAATTCAAATCAAACACAAACTGCACTTCCACCGTTCTGTATACATATGAATATCTTGATGAATATTTCCTAGCTTACCTCAAACATGCTGACTACTTAAAATCATATCGTGACATAAATTTGGCAACGTCGTTGGAGGCAAACTCTACCGGCGGATTTAACAATTTTAAATACATTGAGGCGTACACGTAATGTTTATGTATGGAGTTCGAATAGTACTAAATATAAATTTACGTTTTATATAAAATAATATCATAAATTATTACCCCTCTCTGTATGTCCTAACTAAATGGAATGTGGGGGTTATAAAAATATAAAGTATACTCCCCTAATTTTATTGCTTCTGGTAGAGGTGTGGGCGCCCTATTAATGGGTGGAGGCGAACAGAATACAAATGCATATATATATATATATATATATATATATATAAATCCGGAAGGAGAGTATTTGGTCGTAAAAATTATGAATTTTAAGATGTAAGTTGTTGGGGTAATCGTACAAGGGCAAAGAAATTAAACCACCCTTTGTTTATTTAGCTAAGCTTTCGGAAAAAACTTTTAATAACCTCCCAGTTTGTAAGTATTACGTAGATCATACTGTTTTATTGAGGTTATCCTCGGCTTCTCATTTTGTTACAGTTTGCTCTGATGATGGAATAAAGTTTTTTCCGAAAGCTTAGCTAAATAAACAAAGGGTGGTTTAATTTCTTTGCCCTTGGTCGATTACCCCAACAACTTACATCTTAAAATTTATATATATATATATATATATACGTATATACAGGGTGTCCCAAAACTCCTGGGACATAGAGCTACCACGTATTCTTGAGGTCAAAAGAAGTCGATTGGATCCAACTCTGTCATATACCAAAATGTACCGTTTGCCCGTGAGAGGAGTTCAAAGTTTACTTAAAAAATCACATTTTTGTATGCTGTTCAGAAACGTGTGAACCAATTTTAATGAAATTTGGTACCTGGGCACTTCAAAGGAAGCCACTACTTTCAGTAACGAAAGAAACCCAAAGAAAATTGGAGAAGGGTTAAAACCACCCCCACCCCCTGATAAATTTGTTCAGAATTGTTTTAAGGATGATGATACGATTCTATGTTTTTTTAAGGTGAAGACTTATTCATTAGCTTCATTTTTTGACTGTTGTAAAAACTCCGTAATTCGTATAGTTTCGAAGAAAAAAAATGTTTACTCAAACACTGATAACCGATATTATTATTGCAGGTTTAATTGTATTACAAAATTTATTTGGCCGTAGACACAAAAATAAAACTTTTTTACAACAAATGTTCAATGTGACCTCCACCTTCATTGATGCAGAGGTCAACACGACGTAAAAAATTGAAATGCACCCTTCTTAAAACATCGTCGGTTTCTCGTAGTGCGTTTACACCATTTTGAATTCTGTCCCACAGTTGTTCAGCATTATTAATTTGTACCTCGTATACTTTTGTTTTTAACGCTCCCCATATGAAGAAGTCACAAGGATTTAAATCTGGAGACCGCGGTGGCCATTGAATGGGTGCTTCTTGTCCCCTACCAATGCATCTACCAGCAAATTGTTCATTTAGATATTCTCTTACGGCACGTGCAAAATGAGGTGGTGCACCGTCGTGCATGAAAAACATGTTTTGACGCAAATTAAGGGGCAAGTCTGCTAATAACTCTGGCAAAGTTTCTTGGAGAAAAAGAAGGTAACTAGCGCCATCCAGACGATCAGGCAATCGGAACGGTCCAACCAAAAAATTGTCGATAATTCCGACCCAGACATTAATTTTAAATTCTCGTCTCGATGTCTAGCTTTAACAGCATGTGGATTTTCATCTGCATAAATATGTTCATTGTGTAGGTTTGTCATGCCACGATGCGTAAAACAAGACTCATCAGTAAACAAGATATTAGTGTGGAATCCATCGTCCACTACTCTGCGCTCCCGAATAATTTCTGCAAAATTTAAACGTGATTCGTGGTCAAGTGGCAATAATTCTTGAACTGGCTAGATGTGAAAAGGACGAATTAATTGATCGGCAAGGATCCGACTTACAGTGCTTTTTGGAATCCCAGTTTCACGTTGCAATATTCTGGTACTGATCTCAGGATTGTTATCAATCCTTTGAAGAACTGCTTCTTCCACAATGGGTATTCGGGCTTGTCGAGGTCTTCCAGTGTTAAATCTGGCTGGCTGCAAACTTCCTGTTTCTCGAAGACGACATTCGTTACGAGCAAAAGTTTTGTGATTTGGAATTCTTCGATTTGGATATCTCTCTTGATACACGCGGACACTCTCGCGGCAGTTACCTTGACAGTATCCAAGAACTAATAACATGTCGGTCTGCTCATTGAAAGGGAAATCCATATTTGATAGCGGCAAAAATAACAGCAGCAACAACAACAACAATTAAAGCAGCAACGATGGTTACAATAACAAAAAAGAATACAAAAGCAAACAGTGAACAATTATTGAAAAGTTTACTGTCAACAATCAACTGAGATGATTATGAATTTGTTTCTTATCAAAATTATCACCTTCGTTTTATTTTTGTGTCTACGGCCAACTAAATTTTGTAATACAATTAAACCTGCAATAATAATATCGGTTATCAGTGTTTGAGTAAACATTTTTTTTCTTCGAAACTATACGAATTACGGAGTTTTTACAAGAGTCAAAAAATGAAGCTAATGAATAAGTCTTCACCTTAAAAATCACATCATCGTTAAAAAAATTCTGAACAAATTTATCAGAGGGTGGGGGTGGTTTTAACCCTTCTCCAATTTTGTTTGGGTTTCTTTCGTTACTGAAAGTAGTGGCTTCCTTTGAAGTGCCCAGGTACCAAATTTCATTAAAATTGGTTCACACGTTTCTGAACAGCATACAAAAATGTGATTTTTTAAGTAAACTTTGAACTCCTCTCACGAGCAAACGGTACATTTTGGTATAAGACAAAGTTGGGTCCAATCGACTTCTTTTGACCTCTAGAATACGTGGTAGCTCTGTGTCCCAGGAGTTTTGGGACACCCTGTATATACAGTATGTTCATTAAAAAAAAACTGGCAGCTTGCCATGGTAAATTTACGTATAGTGTCTTCTTACAGCATGCACTTTATAGGAAGCGAAATAACGAAATTTACTAATTTTTAAATCAGTACGCAAAACACGATTTAATTGGCAATAAAACAAATTTCCGCCTATATACACTGGTATACACATTTTAGTTGATTTTCTGAACAATTTGAACTTTATAATTAAATAATAATTAGATCTTCACGTTTTATTTCCGAAACAGGTGGATTCCGAATCGCTTACCGTTAAAATGTATTCCTATGTATTCGTCAAAATGTATCACATATCCCACATAACCTCGATTGTTGTTGTCATTTATAAGTGACATTATGACTGTCAATTGTAACATATGGGCTAAGCCATACCTTGATAAAAATTTCAAATCCTGCTAGAGTTTTTTTTTAATGAACATGCTGTATATATAAGATGTCCCAAACGCTTCCCGGTTCTCGAGTGTCCCCAGGGTCGGAAATTTTTCTAATTCCCTGGGTGATCGGTACTGGGTCCCCGTCTTCATTTGCCATTGGGGATCAAATTAATGGCACTCCTCGAATTACGGTCGCATTACATTTGGTATTTATTTATGGTATTATTTCTACTAATGTGGGTATATTAGAAATGGCAGGAACTAAAGGAAATTAGTTTCACTAACAGCAAATTTTATATAGAGTGGTCCAATGGTGTTTAAAGGGACAATCATCTTGTAATAGTGAAAATATTGAAATATGTTGTACAGAACCAGAACCATAAGCTGCACATTTTTATAAATATTGTTATTTTTACAGGATACCTACTTTGTAAAATGTACCTACCAGACAAACTAACATAATAAGTATAAGATTATTGGGTTTTAAATCTGCTAATTTCTGTGTTATTCAATACCAATCGTTTAAACGAATATTTAGAGCAAATTGTGAGGATAATAAGTTCTAATTTTCTGAAAAAAATTATTGGTCCGTACTGTATAGAATACCTACATGTTCACTCAAAAATTACCCAATGTATACACCATTCACGATTGATTTGCCATCCAGCAGGCTGTGTTTTTTTTTAAGTTGCATATCTGAAATATTATTTGATTGATTTCTAGCAATGTCAAAATGAAATTGCCCAGTTGCCAGCTCTAGAGTCCCCTACTTTTCTGAAAAATCTAGTAAGGTTAGAATTAATAAAACACATAATATATTATACCTACTTAATTGTCAGAATGGTGAAAGTTATTAACAAAGTTACTAAACTGCAAATTGTGAAAGCTTTCAACCATTATAAAAGAGATAGGCCAGACTTCACACGATTTACGATTATAAATCGATTAATTGATATATTTTGGGTAAGTATGTATTATTTCTTAAATATGCAATTGCAAATTACTTATAATTTTAGGTGTCTGAGCGTTCTATAAGGGACATTTTATCACAAGGACAGGACGTTTTGAAATCTTCTGTTTGTAGTATACGCGCTAAGACGGACGTTTTCTTAAATTACACGTTTAGAAAAGATTTGCAACGACAAATTTGGCAGTATCATCGGAAGAATGAACATTTTACTCTCGACAAACTCTTGGCTGACTCTCGCGAAAATTTGGAATACAAGGGCGACAGGACTACTTTATTCAAAATTATTAAATCAATGGGTTACAAATACAAAATGGTGAATGGACGCAAAATTTTATGTGAACAAAAACACGTCGTTCCACCCAAAATTAATTTTTTGGGACAATTCGTGTACCTAGACGAAACGTGGATCTACCAAAATGGATCCGCGAGTCGTCAATGCGTACACGAAACCGATCTTAAAAGTAACCCAGCCAAAATTAAAAGTGAGGGAAAGAGGTTCACGATTTTGAATGCGGGATGTAATTTAGGCTTTTTGAAAGGGTGCGACATGTTATTAGACTCAAACAACAACGACAGGGACTATCATAAAACTATGAATGGCGAAATTTTTCAAAACTGGTTGGTTAATCAGCTGATTCCTGCTTTGGACAAGTTGCAAGGAAAATTTGTCGTGGTTATGGACAACGCACCTTATCATTCAGTGCAGTTTGACAAGCCGCCCACATTTTCTTGCAAAAAAGGTGTATTGCAGGAATGGTTGATTAACCACCACAATGTCGAAATTCAGGGCAAAATTACTAAGAAAAAACTTTGGGAGTTAATTAAACCTTTTACAGCAGACGGAAATAAACGATAAGTAACTGACGAAATTTTGCAAAAGCGCAACTATAAGGTTCTTCGATTGCCTCCATACCATTGTCAATACAACCCAATTGAAATGGTGTGGGGGTTTTGTAAGACCTATTACAATAAGCACATAAATTCGCAGCCAAAATCGAAAGACAAGGTTGCAAATTTATGGCGTGAGGCTCTTTCAAAATGTACCCCCGATATGTGGCAGAATTTCTGTGAGCATTGTGAAAAACTTATTTCGGAAGACTGGACAAAACACATGGGAAATTTATCGTTTGAAAATATACCTCCTTTCATTATTTCAATTGGGGAATCTGATTCAGAATCGGAGGGTGCCGATGATTCAGATACTTCTAGTGATAGCATGAAGGTGGAATAGGGTAGGGGATATTCTTTTGGCATCTAAATTGTGAATGAGTGTTTTACAGTTTTTATCTCGTCCGAGAAAAACACTGACCGCAGTGGAATACGAACTTGGGTTTCTTAGCGCCAGAGACAAACAGTCAACCACTGGACTACCATAATATCAAGTTGTAACATGAGCGGCATGGACGTTAATTCTTCTTAATTTGCTGCAAGACCTAAATATAGGACAACAAAAAATGGCGTGGAATATGCTCTGTATACATACGATTTGAGTTCAGAATTCTCGTGTAAAAAGAACAGCAATATGTATTTGGTATGAGTTACGACAACATTTAAATTATAGTTATTATTTTATTTATAATGAAATCATTATTATATCAAAGTATTATAAACCAATATTGAGCAGCAACAGGCGGACGTTAAATGAACAAACAAGCTCAACTGGCAACATTGCCTGCTTTCAAAAAAATATAACCTCCATCAAGAAAAACTAACATAACCCAACTTAATTAATTGACAAATTTCAATGATACCACACATTCCCCCAGATTTCCACAGCCTGTTGGATGGCAAATCAATCGTGAATAGATTATAGATTTTTAGCTATATTTGGTCTAACAATTGCGCACACGAAGAAGTGACCGCATGTTGTTGGACACCCTGTATATTAAGCGTTAAACAGCAGCTCTACTTAAAAAGTTCATCCCCTGCACTGTACAAGATTATGGCAACGTGCGTAATCAAACAGTTTTCTTAAAGAGAATTTCGCAGTCTATTAAAGTAGCTTAATTTGGTACAAGAAGGTTCTGAATCTCTAAAGTTAATAATGAATACGGTAATCCAATGCCAAAGCTTCTAAATGTAACGTTTAATGTTTTATCAACAGTTATTCAGTTACAAATGTGTTATATACACAAAATATTTCTAAATTAAAGCATGGAATCCCTTAATTTACAAAAAATTGTTTAAAGAATTGTTATATTGACATTATCGTTATATTTTTCAAATGTGGCATCTTTATTGGTAGTAGATATTCATATTAACACATTTTGTTAGTTACTTTTTTAATATTATAATTTCTTAAAGTAGTAGGATTGTGTGAATCTAGGAAAAAATACCCCCGGAAAAAATACCCCGGAAAAAATACACCCCTGGAAAAAATACCCCTGGAAAAAATACCCCCGGAAGAAATACCCCATGGAAAAAATACCCCTGGAAAAAATACCCCCGTTCGAAATACTTGTTGGTATTTTCATTTTATATTGTCTTGTGATAATCCTACATTAGCAACAAGATTTGACAAGAAAACCTTCTAAACATGTTATTATTTTATTATTTTAATTGTACATTTGAAAACTACAAATTATATACTGAAGTACATAATAGCAACACACACTTACACTTATACGTTTTCTATAGTTCTGATGTTGTAACTTATTGCGGTTAAAAAAATTTCTAAGTCTCTGGTGCCCGTTGAATACTCCTCACATAGCGCCTTTAAGCGAGTTTGCAGTACTTCATAGACTGGCCGTTTTTTCTTTGGTGGAAGCCTTCCAATAAGTCGTTGCTGAATCTTGGTCCTGTCGCAAGCAAGTTCCTGCTTCATCTTATTGATTAAAACCCAGACGGTGGGATGCTTCTGGCCCACCAAATTAGAAAACCGGTGATTCCAACCTTCCGTCTGGTTGTTGGTACGTTCTTCGTCTTCTAATGTTGTTTGATGAACATTCCAATCCCTCAGTGGAAACATTGCAGCAATGTTTCGAAGCCGTGAAACACCATCATTGTTCCCCAGTCGTCTATAAAGTGCCAAAAACGTATGTAGTATCAAAATAAATCAGAAGTTCTACAGCACCATCGGGAATATTTTGTTTGAAGTACTCCATACCTCTGTGTACATCTTCGGGTGGCAAGAACGCTAAACCGTCCATCATTCCGCAGAATTTTCCTATGAGTACTCTGGCACAGCCAGATACGTGAATTTGGTCACCAAATTTGTTTTCACTGCTTGAATCGCACTCCTTTCAAAATCCATTTTGATATGCGTTGAATCAGGAAAAAGATTTCTAATTGTAGAGGTAGCTTATTAGTTATGAGGGGGTATTTTTGCCGGGGGTATTTTTTCCGGGAGTATCTTTTCCGGGGTATTTCTTCCTGGGACATTTTTTCCGCCACCCGATTGTATAGAATTGTATATTATAAATATAGTTATGATCGTAAGGCACACTTCGCCACCACGTATTATTGTTAAACCTATTGACACAAAATATTCTTAACCATTATTCGAAATTTTATTATCAACAAATTAAGTGAAGACATTTTCATCATTATACGCAATCGCTTATTCTCGCATTGGTGGGCCGCCGTGTATATAAATATTTTTAAATTTGAAATAGTTCTCTGAAAACCTAATTTACTACGCCTCTGGTTTCAAGGTTATAAGTCAGAAGCCGTCTGTTATTTGTGAAAAGTATTTAAGTCTTTATACTTAAAAATTACACGTAAACCATGGAAGACGCCCAAAAGAAATTAGAAACTGAACTGACTGCATTCAAAAACACCCAAAAAGGTATTAAGTATACGAATGTGTGTCATTCATGTTCATAACCTCATTTTTCTTTAACCATGCAGAATATCAAAAAACCATCTCCACAAGGCAACAACTAGACGCTCAATTAAACGAAAATCAGATCGTAAAAGAAGAATTAGACCGTTTACCCGCAGATAGGAAAGTGTACAAAGCGATTGGTCCGGCTTTGATAAAAACGGAAATAGCGGAAGCGAAGCAAAATGTAGCCAAACGTATTGATTATATTAACAACGAAGTAAAGCGCTTTGACGATGTAATTATGGGCCTAGAGAAAAGGCAGGATACACACCGTGAGACTCTGCAGAAATTACAACAGCAGTTTCAACAAGCAAAAATGAAGGCTGCGATGAAGGCCTAGTTTTGCTGTGAATGATCCTCGAGTTTATTTATTAATTATTTTAACACATTTTGGTATTGCTTTTATTATTAATTATCAGATTTATGAACAAATGCCGCTGTTTAATAAGAATATGGCCGTTATTTCGAGAGTGTGTTGTGAAATTGTTACCTATACGGTTATTTCAACAATAATTCCCAAATTTGACCAGTTGTAGCGCTGTACACTGGTAAAGATTTTCTTGCGTATGGCATGAAACATGATATATTTGTGACAAAAAATAATAATAATAAAACACCTTTTCATGAGTTTCTGTATTTTAGGCTCAAGTAAAATTTGGTTGTATAAATAATTCAGTTGTCTTAATGTTGTAATTCAACTGCGTTAATGTAGTTCTGTAGTTTATTAATAAAATTAACCTTGTACGTTTCAGTTTTATTGTTTTATTGGCAAAGGATGTTTTTCTGGGTAACAAAAAAATGGTTTCATTTTCTATACTTGTACGAAGCACCAGACGATTAAAATGTTTGTAAAAATTGCTTAAATTCTCCTGCACATATTTCTATCTACAAAGGTATTCTCGGAAAAGAAGAATATGTTAACGAAAACAATCCGTAGACCTTGAACACCTGCTCCTCAGTTTGAACTTCATTTGTATGTATGCTTACTAAGTTTCACAATTATGTAGAATTAATAAATCTGGCATGTAGGAATCTGAAAAATTCAATGTAAAATATGTTTAAAAATTATATGCTGTGTGGCTAAACTTAGAAACGTAAGGTATCTACAATAATTTTGTTAAGTCATTTCATATCCCCTGAAAGTCTATACAGCAGTTTTATTTAATTAACTCCTGGAGAAATTATTTTCGAAAAATGTGTGAAATTCAAATAAAACATTAAATGCTGAAAGTACTGTAATTTGTTTACTTCGTATTTTTTTATATTTTAAACCTGTTTTGAATTTAGAAGCTTTTATTCCTTGTCTGATTTAATTTATGTGTGCTCCGTAAAACAGTACCAAACCAAATATATATACCATGCACCTGCACCACCTGTAAAATAAACAGTTATAGCCTTGCTTGTCGTGTATTTATATCTGCCTGTTGTCATTGCTGTTTCTTAGTTTCGAAAAATATACATAGAAAAGAGAGAAAACTAAATTGTTCTTTTATACAAAATAAATAATACATTCCTGAACCAATGGGTTTGTACTTTTCTGAAACATATTTATATACATTTTTGACAACCACCATGCAATTTTGGCCCACATTATTTTTTGGGACGCATGCCTGCTATACGCTGTACCATAAATGATGATACTTAAATCAGTTTCATCAACTCCTTTATTTCTTTTTTAAGTTTATTGAGAATAGTGAAATTTACTTAAAGTAATGATAAAGTATAAATCTGAAAGGTTACACGCAGGGGAGGTTCTTAAATTGTTCTAAGTTTTGATGATTTTTATTTAGGCTCTTCTTTTCGTCGGTAACTTTTCCCTTCCAATAAGAACCCCTAAATACCCCTTATTATGATTTCATGTCACTTCGTCATGAATCCCTATATATGATATGTCCATTATCAATCTACAGTGCTTCCTTTTTTTTAATTGTAGTATGGTAACATTTTAAAAAATTGGAACATGTTTAACAGAAGGCCTACCGAAGAAACTATTCCGGGGGTACGTTAAAAAAAAAAAAAATACATGTTACAAAATAAATGAAACATTTTAAAAACAAAGCGGAATTGCAATCCTACTTAACTTTTAATTTGGCAGTATAAATATTGTAAACCACTGCCTTTATGAAAGGCTGCGTTCTTTGCAAATAATGCCGAATAATAAGCGGCAAATTTTTTGCTTACAATATTGTTGTTGAGCTTCGTTTCTTTTAATATTCCCTGAAATATGTTTAAAATCATTCGCTTCTTTTATTATTAAACCTTCGATATTTTTCCTCAGCAGGGTTTTACATCTATTTCTTCCGCTTTTTCCACAGTTTGTGGAGTGTCTTAGGTTCACTGGTCTTAGGTGAGCTGTTCAAAGAAGTCTTGAGTATCTATCTCTGGAGTCAGTTGAAAATCAATTTCGTCTAACTTTTTTTCTTCTTAAATTTCAACACCAAGATCGTCTATACTTTTGTGGTTTGATAGATATTTTTGGACATCCTGTAGAAATTACAATCGGTTTTGAGCGTATGGTCCATAAACGTGTACAACTGCTCATCTTTCTTGGAAAACTGTAAGAGCTGTGTTATCGAAGTTTTACGAAAGAGAGTGTCCATATGCTGTTTACACGCGTAAAACCACATATTTAAAAAAATATTTCCGCAAAATTGTTGTGCTATCAATGATTCCTTTAATTTTAGTTAGAAAAATGTAATCGTTGTCGCTATTCTATAATGATGAAACGGCCATTAAGTTGTGAAATTTGACTCTACAAATAATTTGCATCAGGATCGTTGTGGCAGCCCACTGACGTAGGTAATCGGTTATCATCTTAAAATGACGTAGAAGCAATGCATCAATAAATAGCTTCGTATAACAGTATCGTTTTCGTACAAATTTCAAAACTTATGCCAATCGTCTAAAATTCTGTTGAACAAAGCCAAGATTCCTTTTGCGTCGTCAGTCCTTTTTGTATGAGTCTTTTAACAGACAGTATGAAATCATAGATGAAATTTACAACGTAAAAAAATCTGTGTCGTAGACTTTAACTCTGTATTACAGAATATATGTATCGCAATGGAAACTGTCGAAGTGACGCCTTCCCGTTCCAATTCGCCATGCCTTGCGCATGTTTCGTATTCAAACACATTAAAATATCACAAGCATCAGCAGTGTTTGCAAAGTAAATTAGTTATCTCTGTCTATCGCATCTTCAGCAGTTAATTCTCGTGCCTGCTCGTTGCTGCTCGGATTCCCTCATTCCACGATCGTCTAAGTCTTTCTTTTTTTCTTTTTCCCGGCGGTGTCCATCTGAAAACTCGTGAGGGCTATCTGATTTCTTCCATCCGCGTCAGGTGCTCGAACCATTTCAGGCTTCTTACTTCGATTCTCTCTACTACGGTTTCTTGTGCCGTCATTTTCCTTCTTATTTCTTCTCAGTAATATGTACCCTTCTGGAAATTCCTGCACTTTTTCGTAAGTAGTCCATTTCGACTGTTAATTTTTTTTTGTGGTCCGCATTTATTGTCCATATTTTCGATCCATAACACAGTACCGACTCTACCAACGCTTTTCCGATATGTTTCTTCTTTTTATTGTTTTATGTTCGTCCCACCAGACTGAGTTTAAACATCCTATTATTCGTCTACTTTGTTCTATTCTACTCTTAATTTCGGGCGATCCAAATCCATCTGACACCTAGATATTTATACTTGTCTGCTTGTTTGATTTCAGTTGCATCGTTTATTAGTATTTTAGACTTTGCTTCGGAGTTTGTCACTAAGTATTCAGTTTTATTGGTATTTATTTTAAGGCCCCACTCTTCGTAGGTTGGGTATAACCTTTGCAACATAAATTCCAGGTGGTAAGCATCCTGGGCCATTACAATTTGATCGTCAGCGAAATTGACATTAGTCGTTAACTGGGATTCCCATTCCATCACTTCTCCTTTACCAATCCTCCAATGTACATTCTATGTACATATTGAAAAGAAGGGGAGATAGACTGCAGCCCTGACGTAGTCCTTTGGATGTTTCAATTGGACTGGAGAGATATTTATTTTGTTTTACAACGGTTTTATTTCCTCTCCTCTGTACATTTATTTGATTATGTTTATTAGATGTTCATTAGTTTAATCATGGCATCCCATAGTATTTTCCTTGGGATGAAATCGTACGCCTTCTCTAAGTCTATGAAGGTTAGATGAGTATCTTACCTTTATCCCGTCTTTTTTCAGTCATCTATTGTATCATGAATACATTATCGACACACCCTCATCCTGTTACAAAGTCACTTCTTCACAAATTTATGCTCGGCGCTTTCTTTCAAGTTTAAATTTAAAATTTTTCCAAATTGTCTGGTCAAAGCGCAGTTGATACTTGATCCCTTCTAGTTATTTTTTATTTTCGCTCTTCTTTGTTATAAATGGATATTATATAGGATAATTTGCACCACAGTGGTATTACGCATTGTTTGATGTAGCTGTTAACTAGGTGGCACAGTCTTCCTCTTAGTGCCTGCCAACCACACTTTATTAATTCTGTGTACTTATGTATTGCCGGGAGCTTTTATTTTATCTAACGTCCATTATTATGCAGTTATTGTTTTGAGTTTCATTTCGATTATTTATAGTAGTTATCTGGTATTGAGCTCTGTCTTCAGTAAGCAATTTTTTGTAGTGTATCGTCCAGTCTTCACTGCTAATCTGATTTGCTACTCTTGTGATATTGTTGGTTCTCATGCTCTTCAAGCATCTCCAGACCTCACTCGATCTTGATCCTTCCATCATACTCTCAATCTCTATCCCCTTTCTTTCCCAACATAAGTTGATTTATTCTTCAATTTTATTTTTAAATTCTCTATTTATTTCTTAGTAACTGTTTCATTTTTCTCTTGTTTGATTCACTAACTAGTTTTGATATGCTTGTTCTTTACGTTTGACAAGTCCTTCTAGTTGGTTATTCCACCAAATTTATTGTCGTCGTATTGATAATTTCACCCAGAGCTTCTCTAGCCGCTTGATGTATAGCTTCTATTATATTTCTATGGTCGTTCTAACTTCTTCATCTATAGCTGCCTCACTCAACAGTTTCGTCACTCTTCTCTGATATAGGTCTTTGATGATTTCGTCTTGTATTTGTATTGGACTGTCTTTTTTTTTGTAGCGGTTTCTTCATTTACCTTTCTTTTCCCGATACCGTCAAAGTACTGCAGTACAACTTCACTGATTATTAAATAATGGTGGCCAATACAGTTCGCTCCTCGTTTGACTCTTGTGTCCAAAACTTTAATCTTCGGGTTCTGCCTTGTGATTATGTAGTCCAGAATCGATTATTGATTTACGGATGGTTTCTCCCACGTATATCAGTGGTTGCAGAAAGCGTTTGTTATTTTTAGTTCGTGTTGTTTGCTTATGTTTATTAGTCTTTCTGCATTATCGTTGACACTTATCTCGCCATACTGTCCTACAACTTCACCGTCTCTAGCCCACTCTGGCATTTAGGTCTCCTGCCAGAATCAACTGTTAACGTTTCTTAATTCCTTCGAATATATCATCTAACGTCTCATAAAATGTATTCTTCATGTCACCAGTTGCGTCATCGGTAGGGGCGTATACAGCTACTATCGTTAATTAAATGTTGCGGATTTTTACGATGCTCTTTAGGTGTCTTTCTGATATAAACTGTATGTCTTGAATATGTTTTCTATAGTTTTTCTTAATAAGCACAGAGACACCTGCTTTGGCTAGAGCGAGATCTAGGACGCGATTTTCCAAGCATCTCTAAGCACTGTAGCCATTATTGGCTTATTGTACATCCTAATTAAGAATTTTGTCTATCTGTGGTAATTCTAACCCCAGTAGTGATTTTTAACGTGTCACACATCGCAATGGCACAGGCCTACGGCTTTACTTCCTGATTGACAGAAGGGGTACTATCAGATTTTTCACCGCTAGAAAAACTCACCGATCCCGGCCAGGTTCAACCCTCCATCCCTTTGGATCTAAAGCCAAATGCCCTAGCCACTAGACCACCGAGGCCGGCTATATGTGTAGATAGTCATCAACTATCACACTACTCTGTCTTTTCTTTTTTGTTTCTGTAATGCGCACGATATAGGTGATTAGTTGCCTTATTTCTGATGTTATTTCCTTCACTTTATTATTCACTCCTCTCACGTTCCAGGTTCCAATTTTCACAATGCTTTTTATTTGCTTGATTTCTTCTGTTTAGACCGTCCAAATTCCGAGCAAAAATACTGTTTTACGGGAGCTGGGGAGCTGGCCCAACGCCCCAACCCTTCTCCTTTATCCTGGCTTGAGATCGGCAGTTTCAAGTGGCTACTGAATCCACCTAGCGGTATCAACAGGACTAAGATGTAACATGGAAATATCTGTAGAAAAAACAAGTTGCAAAACAACGTACTCGATGTAAATTAGCGGTCAACAACAACATAGTTGAACGAGTGATATCATTTAGATACCTGGGAACCGAAATAACACCTAACTAAAATAGAACAGAAGAAGTTAGACACCAAATCAAAAAGAGGGAAGAATTCGCAGATGTCCAAAAGATGTAATGTGGGATAATAAATATCTAAGACAAGACGCAAAAATCCAAATATATAAAACATGCATTCAACCGGTAATGACGTACGCGGCTGAAACACGAACCGAAACCCCTAAAACGAAATCCATGTTACGCTCAACAGAAATGAACATCCTTCGAAACCCAACAGGGCACCGACTGAGCTACAAAGTAAGAAATGAAGAAATAAGAACAGAATGTAATATTCCAGACATCGTCAGATGGACAAGAAATAGAAGAATTGAACGGAGTCAGCATGTGACTGGAATACCACTAGAATGTATGATAAGAACTGCAAGGGACGGTAAACCAAGAACACGACGACCGCAGGAGAGACCACCGCAAAGATGGAAAAACTGCTGGACTTCAACATCGCAAGATAATTAAGTTGGAACAAACAGGCCGAAGGCCTATAAGGAGAAAGAAGAAGAAATAAGAAAAAAGAAGAAGGAAGAAGAAGAAAGAAGAAGAAAGAAGAATAAAGAAGAAGAAAGAAGAAGAAATAAGAAGAAAGAAGAAGAAGAAGGTGAACTCGAGAGAGAAGACAACTAGATAATATCTGGAAGTCCACGGAGACATCTTTGAAAATTTATTGTAGTTTGAAATTGTCTTCTTCTCTTCTATGAGTGCTTTATCTCCTACGAGACGTAGCGATCTTCTCTCCTATGCCTGTGTTGCGCGTTTTTAGAGTGTCACATACATAGAGGACCTACAGCTTAACGTGGGCTTCGAACCACGGGAAGTGTAAACACTTCTACTCCAGAGGAGATTTACTAGGCAGAGATACTATAATTCTAAAAAAAAATAGTATTACAATTTTCTGCATTTTTTAATCATATACTAATGTGTAGAATACGTTCCTGGCGTTTAGTACATTCTTCTCGACTCACACTGTACAAACTCCAGAATAGAGATATAATAGAGTGATGTTTTCTTTATCAGAATACTTTCCTTAAAGTTCTACTAAAGAGGAAGTTATGTAATCCTAACCAATTATTGGAAACAGACTATATTATAACATTTGGAGGTTGTTATCTGCATCAATAAACCAATTATCAGAAATTATTGCGCAATTATGTATGTATTTTAAGAAATCTGAAGCAGATAGTAATTGAACTCATCGCAATGAGTCAGTAATCTTGTTCAACAGTGTTAGGTTTTCCAGAAATGGTTTTGCAGTGAAATTAAGCACTCGATCTTCGTTTTTGTTACAATTTATGTTAAAATGGTAAGTGCTGATTCTTAATGAAAAAAAATGAGCATCATGTATACCAAAAATTTGGTGTACACGTGTTCCTATGTTTGTTATTAAATGGATGTTATGTGCTGCATTTATTTTATTTTTTCTCGTATCTTACTTAAAGTTTAAAAAGTGTGATCTGATAATCAGATAGTTTTAAAAATACAGTATTATTCAGTTATAAAGTACCTACAGGGGCTATCAAAACAGTATGCTGTAAAAATGCAGTAATTTTTATTTTTAACAAATGAACACGTCAACAATACTATTTGTTCAATATACATTTAAATAAAATGTCAATAATAATTATAATTATTAATCTCTGTAGTTCCCTGTTATCTTTTTTTTGGTATTTCCTTAATAGTATACTCGCAATAGGGTAGCATACAGGATTATTCCCATAAGGTAATGAGCCTACATCATACAAGGATTGTTTCTTTTTTGTATACATATCAGCTATACTCGTATGTTGCTATGTATACCTTTATAAAAAAAATCACGTCAAAGCATTGTTGTATTGCAATATATAGGCAACCAACTATACACTAAATTTCGAACATGCAAATTTTGAAAAGAATAGTCTGCTGTGAAAATATTAATACTATTATTATATTAATTTCTAGCAATTAATTTATATTTTTAAGTTATGCAAAAAATTGCGATTGTTTAATACAACCACGTACAGTAAAGACGAACAAGTTGAAATGTTAACGTGGTAGCTAGAAGTAGCTTGAGAACTGCGAGCGACTTATTTTCGACAAAATATCCAGAAAAGCCTATTTCTTCAACTATTCAAGACATTGTTAGGAAATGTACATCACAAGCCTGCATAGTAAATTCCCACAAAAAAAGGACTAAAACCGATCATCTGTTGACTGAAGATATGAAATTAAATATTTTATGCTATGTAGAGGAAAAGCCGGTAGTATCATTACAAGAAATAACTAGACATTTTAATGAATCTAAAAGTTCCATATTTAAAGCAAATATTCTCATGATATTCACTGAACATCATCTCTCACTGCAAGGAATAACATCTTTCTATTATTTTGTGGTGTGTAATGTTGGTTGCCTAGATTCATTTATAATTAGCACTAAAACAAGGCGTAGACACGTTTTTGTAAAAGTACACATAGTCCATGTGTATACATAAAAGTAAAAAAATCCTGTATATGTTTTATGCAACCCATTTTACAAGTCGTAGATCGTTTTCTTTGTAATTTGAAATGTTTATATCAGTATTATGAATCATAGACATTTCTGTTTAAGTGTTTTTTAAAAGTTTCTTAAAATACTGGTAGTCGTTTGTGATTAAATGCCATACGAATTAAAATGTATAACAACGACGAGGCAGTAGAATGCTTTAAATTTACGTTCACCTTATAGTATTCACCGTAAAATGGGTTGCATAAAAACATGTATGCAGGCTGCTTATCTTATGTAAATAACCCTGCATATTGCAGAATTGGAAACACCCATTGCATATTACAAATTCTGGGGAATCACCAAGTATAACGTTTTGAGTAGGCCAGGACTAAATTAGAGTGTGTTCGCTTTTAATTGGTACAGCGAAAATTTAAAGTGCAAAACAGGCAACCGCATAAACATCTAGTTAGACGGGTTGCCTAGCTGGCTCCTTTAATTTACAATGCAACATTTCGAAGAGAACACACTTTAATCCAGTCCTGATCTACTGCAAACGGTTTGAATTCTGCCAAGCGGTTATGATTGAGCGCGATTTTGTTTTGCTTTATGTTGTATGTCGTATAATCTTTGTGAATATTTTTTCTAATGGTTCCTATCCGCTCCGGATGTTCGCAACCATCTTGGCTAAGATTACTTTCATGACCGCTGCCCTGAATATAACTAGGTTCTTAGGTTTTCGAGCTATGCTATTCTTTTCCTTCCAATAACTTTTCTATCCTGCACTTTTTTTTTGTAATGTAGACTGCAGAAGTTGAAATCTGCTTTCATTTCTCATGATGTGTGAGAGATATTAGAGTTTCTTGTTTATACTGTAATTAAGCCCTCTTTTTCTCTTTCTGTCGTTTGCAGAATTTCGTCATTCGGGTCTGTCCGTGGCACTCTTAATATCTCACGGCATAGCCACATCTCAGATGCTTTCAATTTTTTTGCTTGTGGTCTTCGCCAAGGTCCCTGACTCTACTTCATAAAAGAGAACAGAGAATACATAACAGCGCAGAAATCAAATCAGATACTGTCTTTTGAATATAGCTCATTTTGTTGACTACAGCTTTGGCCTTTTCGGTACCATGACTGATCCCATTGGCCATTGATGGTGGTACCAAGATATGAATATTTCTTCATACCGTCAGTGGGTTTCTGATTTATCATAAGATGACAGACGGGGGTATTGTTTGTGCTAGTTATAATTAGTTTTGATTTACTAATGTTAATATTAAGATCTTGTGTCTGGGTGCCTCTGTCACTCTATTTATAAGAAGGTGTAAGTTCTTTAGAGCGCTACACTACCAGCAAATATGACCATGTCATCTGCATATTGAATGTTATTTACTTTTTCTCTGTCTAAAAGCGTCCCTATCTCTATATCTTCTAGCTTCTCTGAAGATGTGTTGTGAACAGATGTTGAATACCAGTGGGAATAATATACAGCCTTGTCTTACGGCCCGTGGGATCCTCATATTTTTTATTTCAATTGAAGCAGATTGGGTTCAACATAAGTTTACAATGATTCTTAGATCTTTACCGTCTAGTCCAATGGTTTTTAAAATTTCTATCATCTTCCGGTGTTATACACTCTGTCAAAGGCTTTTTGGTAATTCATAAACCAGACTTAGATGTAGCAATTTATGTCCCTACATCTTTGGAATACTGCTGAATAACGCTTCAAGGTGTACCAATTGCGTTTTTGAAGCCAAATCGTGTAGGTGCAACTTGTTCTACACAGAGTTTGTACAGTCTTTTGTGGACCATCTTGAGAAACAGTTTCAGAAGATGGGTCATGAGACTTATTGTTCTGCAATCGCCATACCTTTTAGCTTCAGATTTGTTAGGCTGTATGATGAATTCAGATTTAAGCCATTCATGAGGTATGTTTTCACAGTACCAGAGTTGAACATTGACGTCAATCATTTTATTCGATCCGCATCGAGAAGCTTCAGAAACCCTGTTTGTAGGTTGTGGGGGTCCGACGTTCGTTCATAGCTTTCATTGTAATGTGTATTTTTTCTACCAAGATGCTTGGTCCTGTTTCATAGTTTATCTGAAGAGGTTCTGGCCGATTGCCATAAAACAGATTTTTGTAGACTTTTTCTTTGTTGTCCATTAGTTTGTTCACTGTTTTTGCCTTATATTTATTTAATTTTCCGTTGAACGTTGAAACTATGATATCTTAATTGTATAGCTTCTATTTCAGTGCATTTCTCTTTGGCTTCTCTTATTTTCGCATAAATAATTTTTATTGTTGTTTTTATATTCTTCTAGGTTATCTTTAACAAGTGTTTTTCATCATCTGGAGAATTTCGTCGTTATCCATGGCTTTTTGTGGTATATGATTTCAGTATTTTCTTTCTGTCGAGAGTTTCTTTTTAGTAAATCATACCCTTTGCCATTTTTCTTCCTAACTCTATTTAATTTGAGTCTAAAAGCACTTACTATGGGAATGTGGTCTGAGTGTAGGATGTGTTTTCACTGAGGTGCAGCTGTTTCTGTATCTTCTGTTTAGAAGGATGTAGTCAATCTGATTCCTGATGATGTTTTCAGGTGAATTCCTATGTCACTTGCCAGTATACAACCTTTTTGGTGGAAGGTGAAAAATGTATTCATTACTACAAAACCTTGTTCACCTGCAAATATACTAAATTGGTTAACTGACTTATTCTTTTCTCTAAGTCCGTAGGAGCCTATAAAGTCACCCTCCTGTTGTTTACCAATTTCTGATTTGAAGTAACTTATTATTATTGTTAAATCTTACTTTGGCAATCTTTTCTATATTTTTATAATCTGAGAATAGAACTGTTTCACTTCCTCATCTGCGTGTTCCGTCGTTGGGGACGAACAGTGTTTATTTATGTAGAACTAGCATTAATTTGCAGTGATACGATTCGCTGTCAAACTGGTATAACATTTCTGACGCTTTTTGCAACACGTTTACATACTATATCGTCCACACCATGTTGATTCTCTTCATTAGATGTTTCTGAGTAATATACCTGATGATTATTAAGACTGTAATAGCTTGATTCTGGCTAACGCATTTCACTTATACCCCTTCTTCTAATTTCCAATCATTCCGTATCTTGAATAGCTTTATTGATTTTTCCAGGCCTGTGCCATGGTTCTTAGATTCCATGTGGATATTTTTATATCTGATCTTGTTATCAGCCTCTTATTTTTCATGCCCCCCCCCCCCTCGGACATCCAATCGGGGGACTTGAAATTCTGGAATATTATGTTCTGGGAGTAGCCAGTTTTTATGATGATGCGAGAGATACTTTTTCTTTAAGTTCCGATGTGCTGGTAAAGAAAAATAAGAATCACGAAAATTATTTAATACACGCAGATCTGGAACGAAGGTGTAACACGAATGGTAAACGACAAACTAGCCATAATAGCCCGCAATGGAAAGCCAACAGGAACCAGGCGAGTAGGAAGACCCCGCAAGAGACGGCGTCCATAAAAAGGGAACAACCTACACTGTGATAGACATATACCAGAATTTACGAAATCTTGGACCAGCATTACGGAGAAGAAGAGAAGAAGAAGAAGGGAAGTTAGATACAATATTAACCTATTCCTCTATATAATCGGCAGCCCGATTGAGACATTTGTCATATCACTGCGCTAACTTCTGTATACCTTCGTCATAGAAGATTATCGCCCGGGTATTGAACCAATTCGTGACACATTTTTTCAGCTTTTTATGGATCTCAAAACGCTATTCGGTAGTTCATGCGAGTGAAGAGATGGTTTTCACTCGACGCTTGAGGAAGTTCTTGTATTCGAGCTGTTGTGTGAAGGCGAGGGTTGTCAAAGAGGAGGATAACATCCGACGTCAGCATGCCTTTTCTTTTGTTCTGGATTGCCCTTCGTAGGTGTTAGAGTGTTTCGCAATATGTTTCTGCATTGACAGTCGTCCCAGGTTCTACGCATTCTGTCAATAAGACGTCTCTAGGGCCCCAAAACACACTTACTATAAACTCTCTGGTCAAAGGGGGTTAAATTTTTTGGTTTGTTAGGCAACTATGTGTGCATCCACTACTTGAATTGCTTTATTGTTCAACATTTTCAAACTGTATCCAAGTCTCATCCTCCGTTACAATCTTGTCCAACAAATCTAAAAACGATAAGGACAACGCCATTTGCTGAGACTTGTGGATGTATGTGCAATGTTTTGGACGCTACCATGTACTAAACTTGTGATAGCCTAGGTTTGTCGTCAGTACCTCATAAAGAGCTGAACACAAAATTTAGAGAAAAGCTTAGAAATTTTAAACCGACGACGGTGGTCTCGCACCATATTGTCAACTTTTCTGGTTAGAACGTCAGTCGCCATACGCTTTCTTGCGCGACCTTCCTCATCATGAACATAAACGCGTCATTCTTGAAATTACGAACGTCATTTTTGCACAGATCTCAGAACAAACCATTTGGTGGGAACGTCGATTGTGTTAGGCATGTTAATCTGCACACCACGCAAAACTTATTCAATCGAATGACTAACCGCGTGAGGAGATGATAGATGTATCAAACTTACTGCAAACTAGCCCTCGTACTACAGAATATCCCTTAGGATCATCCGCATTTTTATGTCGTTAACCAATTAATGTGTATCCGCTTTTGGAGCCAGTTTAACTCCATGACAAAAGAGTGCCCTTACTCTTGCTAATGCATTCATCCCAAGCTGTTGGCGTGCGAGAGGTATCCACTTATACCAACGGTCCTTCGATATAAAGAAGAGTCATTAATTTCGTCATGAAACTTGTCTCTTGTGCTAGTTTTGGCCCGCCCCGGGTATTTTATTTTGCCGGTAACCGTTATATGTAGCGAGCATTCCTCTTTCCGCCACCTGGGGAAGCGTCTGGTTTTGGAGGTAGCAATCCAATCGGGAATCGTTATCTTCAGCTTACACAATTGACGATTGCTCCAGTCTCCCTCTAGAAGTTCATTGGTTTCCATGACCTTCGCTATATGGGTTTTCCATTCCAGAGGTGGCCTTCCTCTTCTACTCCTTCCTGTCGATGACCAACGCAATATGCGTTTTGAGCATTCTCCCTACATGTCCGTATCGTTTTAGATGTCGAATCTCCAGATTTATCGTAATAGAAGATTTGATGTTCATTTCCTGCCATATAATTTCTGTCTCCCATTGTTTTAATTTGTTCTGTTGCAGGCATATTTGTAAAAAATCTAATTATACGGTTCTTATCTGGTCTCTTATATTTTTTGTTAGCAGCCACAGTTCTTCACCATACAGTACAATGCTTTGGACGGTGCTGTGATGTGTATTTTTGTGTTTTTCGTCAGGTATTTGTTCTAGACTGATGCAGATCTCTTGTTGCTATATGTCCCAGTCTAATACTGTTGTCTACCGTACGGGAGGGGTGTGTACCTCGATCCTATTTTGATATTTTGATTTTTCATTCATAATTTAAAGTAACGACTTATACGTGTTGTTATGTATTACACACATTTTTCTTGAGCTCTTCTCTTCAACCTTTCAGCTATTTTTTGGGATACAATAAAAAGTGTTTTTAGGATCTAGATACAACATTCCTGTTGTACCCAGGTCCTAGGCATGTTGTACCATACACCATTATTGGGTTCAAAAAGAAAAATTCAATTTTCAATCAAAATTATGAAATTTATTGAAACACATAGTGAATTTTAATAAAAGGTAAAGTAAAAACAGTGAACAGTGTACACCTTAAACAGCATTTCACATTTATTCTACGCTATAATGTGCTAAGTCAATTCCGAATGTTAAATTCTGACGCTATCGAGCCGATCCACCAGTAGCAAATGGGTGTGCAAGCTTGAACATAACATCTCTTTGTCCAATTCATACTCTAAGTTGTCTTCTTTTGTAAACCTTTTGGTGTTTGGAACTCTTTTAAGATATTTAACTTCATACAATTTCCTTCATTAATACCAACGATTTTAGTGATGAAGAACTTTTTATATATTAATAATAATAATAGGCTTAAATAAAAATAAATACTTGTTGAAATTGCCTATTATTATTATTAATATATAAAGTATGAATTTCAACGAAGTAAGGCAGCAAACAATTAACAAAGAACTTTTTAGTTTTCTTTTGTGTCAAATCGAACTAACACCAATTGTAATTTTGTAATGATCTGGAACCTCTGATTCTGCGAAATCTTCTTAGGAGTTACGACTTCTTCAAATCATCAACTTCCTTGTCGGACTCAGATTTAGAGCTAGGAAAACTTAATTTCTTATTAGGTTTCTTGGTGGGCTTCTTGAACTCGTTAGTTGTTTTTTTTTTGTTCTTGGTTTCGTTTGTTTTTTTGCAAGTCTTGCAGCGTTCTTTGCTTAAGTACGGCTTTTTTCTGGGGTGTCGGTTAGTATGCTAGATTTTCCCTTAGGTCTTCCTTTGCCTAAATTTTTTCTCGACAGAGCCTTGGGATAAGGCCTAATCTCTTCAGGAGACACAATGTTTGTGTGGTCATGAGGTGTTGTTTGTGTGGTCATGAGGTGTTGTCTCTGTGCTACGAACTAGAGTAGATAGTTGCAGTAAAAGGCATATTTAAATCAATGTCTTTCTCATGTAGGCTTACATTGTCTTGATTTGATTGACCATTCACATCTCCCTGAGGCTCGAGTCCTTCTTCCGTTGGCATAGGTCGGTCAGTGACGCCAGATAACAAAAATGCATGAGCTGGGAATATATTTTCATTAAGAGGTTCGATACCAGTAATTTTAAATCCATGAGTATTATTTATAGGTGTAAGAGAGTTCAGAAATATTTTTCCTACCAGCTCAACTACATCATATAGCGTTGCTGGTTTTCCTGTTTCCTGGCTTCATTATCCATTCATTCATTGCCGAGCTGTAGTATTGTTTAAAGGACCCATACATCCCTCTGTCGAGTAGCTGCATTTTGTGACTAGTATGGGGATGAAAAGTAACCAATGTCACACCGTTGTCTTTAATCAATTGAATAACTGTAATAGATACGTGACCTTCATGATTATCCATCCACAATATTGTTGGGTTTTCTTTACTTACTCGACTTTATTTGACGAAATGTACAAAAAACTGAAAAAACGATTGTTCATTTGACCAGCCTGACGGATTGGTCCTTTCTATAGTTTCAACTGGAGCTCCTTTGATCATGTAATCCTTGAAATTGACCTTTGGAAAGATGAACATTGGTGGCATGAAGCCACCACCTGCATTTATCGCACAATCAGAGTTACCAACTTGTTTGATACCTTTGGTCGCTAGAACTTTGGGCGATATATATATATATATTTTGCATTTGAAAGAACGAGATCTAGAACGCGGTTTGCAAAGCATCTCTAACTGACAGAAGGCCCACTTTCAGATTTTTCCCCGCTAGAAAGATCTCACCGACCTCGGCCAGGTTCGACCCCGCGTCCCTTGGATCT
>JABXWE010043124.1:0-23029 GCA_014611495.1 Limonius californicus | reverse complement strand
TAACATGCTTTCTGGTTAGTAGCAAATACGGAATAGTCTTGTGTATTGTATATGTGCATATTTCAAATATGCATTTTATAAATTAAAATATAACTATTATTAATTTAACATGTATAGATTAAACAAACAAGAGATTTAATGTGGGAAATAGTAAACGAAAGAAGTATATCAGAAAAATTAATAAACGTAATTAAAGGCATCTACAATAGAGTAGTAGGCGAGAGAAAAGTATCAGAAGACTTCGAAATGAAGAAGGGATTAAAGCAGGGAGATAGTTCGAGTCCAAGGATAGTAGAAGTATACTATCCTTGGTTCGAGTCCACTACTGTTCATAATATATATGGACGATATAATCAAAAAAAAGAAGCAAAGTCAGAACACCAAAATTAAATATAGGCAATAAAGACCTACAACTGGTGTTTATGCAAAGCCTGGTATACCCAGACGACATAATACTAATAACAGACGCGGAGCTAAAAATGCAAGGTCTGTTAAATACTTGGGTTAAAGAAATTGAAAACAAGAAAATGAGCATAAACACTAAAAAGAGTAAAATCATGATAATAAAAGGCAAAATATCGGAAGTAAAAGAACAGTGGGGTATATTTTGTAAAGGAGAGAGATTAGAAGAAGTATCAACGTACGAGTATCTAGGTACAATTATTAACAATTAAGGGAAGATAGACCACGAAGTATTAAATAGAATTAAAAAAGTAACAAGAATATACTACCAATTAAACAAGATATTGTTTGGAAAGAAAGAAATAAAGAAAGATTCGAAAAGGAGAGTATACGGCACGATAGTACTCCCCCACCCTACTATATGGGAGTGAAACATGGCCAACGAAAGAAGAACACGAGAGGAAAATCACCGCAATAGAGATGAATTATATGAGGAAAATTGCAGGGATTACTAAAATGGATAGATGGACCAACAAACGGCTAATGGAAGAAGTCGAACAAGAACCAATAATAAACAAAATAGAAAAAAGACAATTACACTGGTATGGACATATTACTAGAATGGACCACGGGAGGATGACAAAACGGGTAATATAAGCAAGAAGAGTCGATAAAATAAAAGTGGGTAGACCTAGAAAGAAGTGGGAAGATTGAATAAAAGAAATTGGGTAGAAAACACGGAAAACGATACGGGAGATGAATATGACCGGTGACAGAAGACGATGGAAGAATTGGATCGAAGCCAGAAGTCCGACAATTTATTGGCACAAGGGCATCCGAAGAAAGAAAGAATAAACAAACATGTGTAGAACATACACAAGAACTTGTGAATGCTAATAAGTAAATATTATAATACTTTTAATGATTTATAACATAATTTTATTTCCTTGGTATGTGTTGTAAATGATAATCTGTTGGAAAGCATCAATAATATCATATTTACTTATTAATTAATGTGAACTAAGGCAGAAAACAATTGCGAAAGGTGTCATATGGTCATAAAATCTGTTTTGCAGCTGTATCTGCTATGGTTAAAACAATGAAATATTGATATTATGATAGTGGATTTGTTTGCAGAAATTACATAACATTAAATATCACTCCTGACTTCAAAATTAAATGATAATATTTTTTTTATAAATTCCGACCCGCCCTCTAATACCTTGCAGAATACATGCGCCACTTTTAAAACACCCTGTGTTAAGATACATCATCATTAGCAGATGTATCTATGTCATTTGCAAATATAATGTTTTAGACTACTTGCAAAGGATACAATTACTACCCCTGTATGTAAATTTTTGTTAAAATACAAGTTTTTCCAACCTCACTTTCCCTGTTTAGCCCAATCACGTCTACGGTTACGTTGATGAGCACGGAAAAGTCGAAATTCACCAACACAGCAACCTTTGAAAGCTCCATAAATTGAAAAGTTCAAAGCCGATCCGAAAAGCAATTAAACTTTGCGACGCAACATGTCACTTAATTAACAGGATTTGATTAAGTAAATCGATCTAATGGGGTTCGACATCGAACGCGCCTTGGTAGACCAGTAAGTAAACCTGTATTACTTCTTTCTAATGGCGATTATTGTTCTGCGGCGATGCCGATTTACTACTTGCCATTTATGGGTATCTTATGGCAAAAACTTGCTAATTTAATTATTTTAACTCTGATCCAATTCCATGCCAATCACATCTACTGCAAAAGTTCCCAAGAACTAGACGGCGACTAAAAACCACGTAGTCTATCTAATTGATGGGGGATTGATTGAAAGGAAAATTAACAACACCGATAGTTAAGTACTATAATAGTTTCCTATATATCTGAACTATTAAATGTGCTTTAATGACTAAACTTAATTGGGTCCAATTTAGAGGAGTAGCGTTAATAATTGTGTTCGAAAAATGAACAGCAGAAATTTTTCTAATACACTTTTCCACAGCAGCTAAAGTAACTATTTAACGTCATATTGGATTTCCAGAGCTTTACAAATGCAGCTACAACATAAAATTAAATTTTGTTAAAGTAAATGAACGTCGGAGCTGGTTTGCATGCAACGCCCTGTGGGCGTTCGCTGTTCAGTCGGTTGTGACATTTGACAACTTCTATGGGTTGTGTTACTTATTCGCAGGCAATAATTATTATTTTTAAACAGCTGTTTTTATAACTAAGACACGGTAGCACAAGTAAGTTTGGACTGTTAGCTTTCCAAAACAACGAAGTTTGTCAAAATTGGACAAAAAACAAAAATGTCTACACATTTCAGTGAATTGCTATAAAAAATTTTTAAACCGCCATATCTTCATAACGAAACCGAATTTAAAAAAAGTTTCGGGTGATTTAGGACGTAGACAACCTCAGCTATACATGGTTAAAGATTTTCGCACATGTACGAGGACAACCCTTTTAAGTTTTTACAAACGACCACTAGGTGGCGCTATTGAGATGTGGCATTACTATTTCCGTAAAATTTGACATTTGTTATTGTGAAAGCAATGGCAGCTTCGTTCAACTTTTGGTAACGAAACACCATCAGAAAAGACGGTTTACAATTGGTTTGCACAATTTCGTCGTTGTCGTGCGTCCGTTAGAGATGAATTTCATGAAGGTCGACCAACATCAGTTGTTATTCCAAAAAACATCAATGGTGTGCGCAACATGATTGAAGAAGATCGGCATGTGACTTACAATGAGATATAGGCATCCTTAGACATATCGAAGACTACAATACATTCGATTTTGCATGAACATTTAGCTGTGAAAAAGATCTGTTCCCGATGGATTCCGGATAATTTGGCCGAAGCTCAAAAAAGGCTCGTGTTAATTGGTGCAAGGAAATGCTCAAACAATTCGTCCGAGGAACTGCAACATTGTAACAGGTGACGAAACTTGGATACATTCGTATGAACCGGAAACTAAGCAACAATCCTCTGTTTGGGTGTTCCAAGATGAACCGAATCCCACAAAAGTTGTTCGTTCACGAAGCACTTTCAAGAAAACGGTCGCTTGTTTCTTCGGTTGTACTGGACATGTCTCAGCCATTCCTTTAGAGGATCGAAGAACAGTTAACGCTGAATGGTATACAACAATTTGTTTGCCAGAAGTCATCGACGAAATCAGTAAAACCAACAAAAACATCGCCTCATTGTTCATCATGTAAATGCCACCTCTCACACAGCACATCAAACAATTAATTATTTGAAGGAGAAAAACATCGAATTAATGTCTCATTGCCCGCACTCACCTGATTTATCTCCTAAGGACTTCTTTGTGTTCCCGATTATTAAACAAAAAATGCGTGGACAGCGATTTTCATCACCTCAAGAAGCTGTTGAAGCCTTCAAAAACCATATCTTCGAGATACCAACTTCAAAGTGGAAAAAAATGTTTCGAGAATTGGTTTGCGCATGCAAAAGTGTACAAATATTAAAGGCGAATATTTTGTAAAGCAATAAAACAGTTTATTCCAAAAAATGTTTTCTTTCCTAGTTTTTGTAAAACTTATAAGGCTACCCTCGTATCTTCACGTATGTCTTGATTTTGTTGTCGCAAAATGGTGTAAGTAAATTACGACAATTTCCCATTATTTCAGCTTGTAAATCTAGTGCAGCCCTTTGCGTAGACAATCCAAAATATTCCTTTCATCTTACACAAAATTAAGGTAATTGGTTGTCTTTCTATTAGCGATACATTAGCTTAGTTTAGTTATGATAGCCTCGTCGCTGTTTGAGATGCTTAATAACTAAAATTAGTTACAGAGCCACTGTCCAGATTTTGAGAAACTTAGATGAATCTCCACACTGCGGTTATTATGTATAACAAACAATCTTAGAGGATAACTGCATGTTTTTATTAAATTAAGTATAAATATATCAGAAACATATGTTTATTTTAGCCTATTTGTACTTCTTTGGCTAATTTTTTATCACTTTTCCTATGATTTTTTCTCTTTATTACAATCTTGGATAGGTTGTCTGTTGATTAAGAAAAACAGTACCTAGAAAGACAACATGTAAATGTAGTTACTATAGAACAGACAATATAAACACCCCCTTTAACTAATTTTAAGGCTCTTTAGTAATCCCTTCAAAATACGGGAATAAAGTTTATCAAACATGTTTATAAGAACTGTGTGACTATGACTTGGGTTCGATTCCCTAGCATTACCACGCAGCATATAAAAAATCTTGCGCTGCAACCCATCATGCACATTCCCCGATCCGGCTGACAACCACGGGATCTTAATGTTAAAAATCTTCTCTGAAATATATGTCGTTCGGAATCGATGTTAAACTGCAGGACCCTTGTGCTTTCACATTAGCGCTGAGGAGAAGCACGTGGCAGAGAAGAGGCCCCTGTCCAGCAGTAGAACGGATAACGTAAAAAATAAAACTCCATCTTCGTCCCATCAGTTTTATCTTCGCCGAAACAATTAATTATTTAAGTAGTGGAACTGATGGTTTCCTTCATCTGTATGTCCAAGTTTTACATACTTACTTCAAAAATTGATATCGATTGGCTTGATTTCAACGGAAATCTACTGTTAAATATGAGCAAAAATTAGTGTTTCTATCGTTTCATTTTTAATCAATCCGTATTAATAATATGGCATTATAAATACAAAAGCATAGTTATAAGTTTACTGGCAAGTTCTTAAATAAAGTAAAGAAATCGTAAATAGTTGTTTCATGCCATACGAAGCGTTACGAAAATGAATAATAGTGGGCGACCACTGAAAAACACTGCGGAATATATTGATATTGCCAAGGAAATAATGGAAAATGCTCCATTTCCAGCATTTCCTAAAATACATTTATCTCATTTTATATTTCTGTTTTATTATAACAAACGATGTTTACAACTGATAGTGGGGTATGTACGCACCAGTGACCTAGAGCATGCACATTTTGTCATCTGCATTAGACATAACATCATTAAGGATTTTATTAAATAGTATAACCTATAGTTATATTTCATTTCTCAAATACTTGAACAGATCTACAAAATTGTTTATTTAAAACGAAATAATTTCAAGGTTACAAAAAAATTATCACAATAAATGTTCAATTTGATATCCATTTGAAGGCTGACAATGATGACAGAAATACTTTTATGGGGGACCCATAAGAAATACTTGAGTGATTGATACTCTTTTGGTCCTCTTCCACTCATTAATTCATTTAAGAAAACGTCGTCTCGATAATTAACGGTATAATACGGCGTCGCTCCATCCTGCTGATATCATTGGGGGAAGTCGTTATAATCTTCATTATAACATGAAATAGTAGAAATAGGAACTTTATTTGCCCAAGAAAATCCAAATATTGTGCAAGTAAGAGTCCTGAGACTCTATTTTCCAACAATTCCTTCCTAAACTCAACTTTGATCCCTTTTATTCCTATAAAATACAAACGCTACGAAGTGAAAATAAACCGAAAACGTTCGTCCTTTAATTCTATTAGCGCTCGGCGATTTGTCACAAATGAGATTATATAACTTGATATCGACGAGTGCTTCTGCCATTTCGCCTAATCACCATCTTCCACGAACAAAGCTATCACTGAACATTTTAGCTCGTAATATTTAGGTCACAATATTAAGAAGTGATTCATTTTCGCCAGATTAGTTAAAAATCCTTTTGCTCATATTTAGATTGAATAACGGAAGCGCAATTGAGCTGCAAAGATTACAAAACTAGCCGATACCTAGAACAAACAATTTTGGCGTAATTGTTCTGGAAAAATCGTAGCGAATTCGTAATTTGAAATCAAAAGCCTCAAAAATTTTCAACAATAGAGTACGATTAACTAATTAATTGGATTAAATAAATTAAGAGAAACTATATTTCTATTTCAACACTTGGCCATGCTAAAAATATCGATGCAAAAAATGTAATTTAAATGGTCTGTGCAGAGGGCGATCAGATATCTCTTACCAAGCAAATACATTGTCAGTTTTTACAAACAACCCATATAAACCAAAGATAATTGAAAACAGGATGAAAATCTGTACGGGATAGTAAATATTTTTCGAAAACATGTAATGTTTTTAGCATCTATTCTGATAGGGTTTTTGATTTTTTTTCACCCATGTTAGTGAATGTTACTATTCATACAATACTTTTGAGAAAAGTGTGAACAAATATGTACACTGGTTGTGGAAACAACTCCATTGGCTAATTAAATAATAATGACTTGCCAAATAATAATTTTTGGTATTAGCAAGACGGCGCATTACGCTGTAACATACACAGATAGCTTGACGATTGATTTCCAAATTGAACAGTCAATGAGAACCAAAACCAGATCTACTGATCGGACTCCTTCGAAACAAATTAAAAGAAATTGTATTTCATTTAAGCATTTATCAAAGCTAAAAAATAGCAAGCTCGTCGATCAAATATTACTTTCCAGCTACATATTCTGTTTTTTTTAAATAAACAATATAATTGAAGAAGGGATGAAAATCTGAATTTAATAATGGTACGGTAGAAAATCTATATTCGCATTAGAAAACTAATAAGTAACAAAACTTAGTTATCAACAGAACGGAGCACCACAGTATCATTTTCATAATGTATCATCAATATAATAAATCAATTAGAAGAGATATTTTGTTTAAGAACTTGGCAATGCTAAAATAACGAGCTCTACAACAGTATGGAATTTTAAGTTCTCTGAACGTAAGGCGACCACATATTTAGAAGGAATGAAAATCCGTAGAAAATAGTGACAGGTTTGAAGATCTTTGTCCGCGTTAGAATAGTCTATTTGTGTTATTGATTGTATTTTCAACTACGTAACTATATACTGCTTACTACTCAAATATAATTTTGGAAATGTATAAAAACATGCACTTTGGCCATGGAAGTAACTATTTTCCAAGTAAAATAATAAAATAATAATGACTCGCCAAATAATAAGCTTGGGTATCAGCAGGACGGAGCACCGCCGTAACATGCTTATAACGTACACAGATATATTCAACAATGGTTTCGGAATATATTCAACAGATAAAGACTGAACACTTCTCGTAATATTTGTCAAAAGTCATGCACAATGGATGCCTCTCATCAACAGCTAGAAATCGAACGCTAATCTTTTAGTACCGTAGCATATAATCGTCACTATACCTACACACTGTAACCATTTCTTTTTAGATCTTGTGAATCGGATTACTTTTAACCATTAACCAATATTTTATGAACCACTTACAGTTTGAAGCAAATTAAGAGCTCTTTAAAATGCACATAAAATATACAGGAACCATGAAAAAAAATCTCAAATGCAGATGACGTGGGAAACCAACAGAGCAAAAATTTAAATTAATTTAAACGTTCAAGAGTTTTTAGAATTAGATAATTATATTTTAAAGATACTGAATCTCTTCCGTATTTTACAAGTACAGCCCAAGTGTTATAATCACACTGTAGTTCGTGAGCCTATTGACTTTGAAAGTGGTTGCACGTAGCAGGTTGTTAACAACCCCAGATGAGTACCAAATTAAGGCCCTGTCAGGCATCACTACTGAAGTGGTATTACAACCCTACTTGGAGTGTTTTCTTTCCTAATTAAATGCAAAACCATGAAAGCTAATTTATCTTTCCTCAAGCAATTCGCACCACTCCAAAAGTTGCCTGGTAACGAAAATACAATATAATTTATTAAATATTCTAGAAACATTAAAATATCCGTTGCAACCAGAGCCAAAGCAATACCTCGTGTTGTTTTATCGTGCATAACCTTCGCTGTAACAACTTTTTATGAGAAAATAAGCTACTTCGGTACTAAAACTACTACAACCACAGTTTTATAATGTCATTCGATATTTGCCCCGTTAAAAAATGTCACTGGCATGTATTGCTTTGCAACTTTATTGCCTTTCAACTACGTATACTAACAAATTTATATTTTCACCTTTCACCTTTATTTTGCCAATCTTGCAAGAGTTATAATTGGGGTCAGCGGTGGAGAAGTTTCAGGCTTTGAAGTAACACTGATCAAGAAGAGTGGGTTCGATTCCCGTTCAGTTCACTATTATAAATACTTCAAATTATTTTGAAAGTGGAATTTAAGAAAATTACGATAAAAATTTAAGAAAAATCTTAGAAATCAAATAAATTATAACGATAACTTTTAAAACGTAAATGATCGACATTGACCACCATTTATAGCATGGTAATACTCAAAACTGCAAGTAATTTCTTGTAAACGCAGGGAGGTGCTAAAAATCATTTAATCAAAACGCCTTTGTTTCTCATTCCAAAAGGTTTTCTTGTTATCAATGCTGTATATAGGGTGGGTCTGCTAAGTTGTCCCCATTGTGAGTGGTTGATCAATACTGTATATAGGGTGGGTCTGCTAAGTTGTCCCCATTGTGAGTGGGGACCCCAGCAACTGGGATTATTGAATTTTTTATTAGAAGTGGATCATACTTATTTTGCTCAAATTGATGTTTTACTGTAGTGGTTAACAGTTTTACTTTTACTTATATTTATTATATTAGTACTTAGCAAGAAAAGCACCCTTTGACGCAGTCGCACTATATTAAAATCCAAACGACTTAAAAACAAAATAAAATAAATAGGAAAGTTTCATATAATTCAGTATGTTCAAAATTGCCTTCGGCCACTTCTAAAGATTTTCTAATTCAATTTAAAAATAATCGCCGAATTCGAGCAAGCATGTCGGGTGAAATTGACATACGCCCTTGATTATTTTATTGCGTAAATCATGCTCATTTACTACCGTAGTTCGGTATACTATTACTTCAATTGTATCCCAAAAAAAATAAACTAGTGAAGTCATATCGGAACTTCTTGGTGGTTATAAATACACAGATCCTCGTCCAATCCAAGTTGCTCCCAATACATTTTTTGAGTAATTACTAACAATCTAACTTTAGTGACCAGGACATCCATCACGTTTGCACCAAAGTCTTTGTCGTACATTGTTCTACACCGTCCAAGTAATTCAAGAAGGTGCAGTTAAATGTTCATGGAAGAAGTGTGGTTCGATAATATGGTGAGTTTACAATGCCACACTACGTCAACTGCTTTTAAAGGAAGAAATTTTACCTGGCCCACCCTGTGGAAAAATATTACTGACCCTACCTTTATGCAAATAACTAGAAAAAAAATATTTTGTCATTTATAGTTTACAAATTACATTTTCGAGAAATAATAAATCAATTTTAACTGAATTTGAAAAAGCTACTACTCTGGTCTAAACCCATGACAGATTATTATTTAATAATAACTCGTACATGAGTTTTATTGAAATTTTATATACATATTTAAGATTAATAAATTATGTTTTATTAATAATAATAGTCACAATTTCAACAGGATTTATTTACTTTTTGTGCTTTATACGTATTTCGACAATTTACATATCATTTTCAAATGCATTTATTATTGTAAACATTTGTAGTGGTGACACCACATTGGATCTTGATTTCGAACTTGGCTCTGATCTTCTTTCTTTTCCAAAACTTCGAATAGCGGAGAATTTATAAGCTCTATTTGCTCATTCATTTGTTAAAGTGTGTTTGTGAATTTGAAAGGCCTCGCTTATCGCCAGTTTACGTTTATCATCACAGAAGTGTAAAAATGTTATTATATTATTTGATGTCAATGCATGATTGCGTTCTAATAAGTGTTTAGCGTAGTTAGATTTTTCTGGGTGTTTGTATTTGTATGAGCTTATGTGTTCTTTATATCTGGTATCAAAATTTCTAATTGTTTGACCTATGTATACATAATTACACTGTGAACAGTTTAATTTGTTTGTTTCTACATTCCAGGAATACGGGGTAGATAAGCCTCATATACTCTTCGCTATAAAATAGGGTATTGTTAGCTAAACATTCAACAACTTTTGTTTCAAACTCAGTACATAAGAACTCATATTTTATATATTTATCAGAAATGCGATTATATAATTATATATTCCACTGCCAATAAAGTAATTTCAATTATAAATTCAAAGATACTAAAATGCGTTTGATAAACTAAGAAAAACATTTAATTAAAAATCGCCGCATATATCACCCACACGTATAAAATAGAACTTAAGTAATATATACAGGGTGCTAATGAATTGCAGCGACAAACTTGTAGGGCTTAAAGTATACATGAAAAAAAAACATTTTTTGTTAATAAATGTATGGTTAAAAGTGTTTCCTTTCAGGGATAGAGCTTCTCAAAGATTCTTTAAGAAGCGTCTAAATGTAGGCAACTCAATTTACTACCTACTATTTGTTTCCATAACGACGGAAATTAATACAGAATAAATAAAGCCCCCTTTCCCACTTTTCAAATTTATCCTGTATTAATTTCCATCGTTATGGAAACAAACAGTTAATTGTTGGGAATTGCTGGGGACATCCAGTGAATTGATCAGAAGTGGCGTAATTATAATTCCCTTCTTTCTAATTATTTTAAAAACGACGAATGTTGTACGTATTCTACTATATGGGTTTTTGTTGTAGATAACGAGACTGGTCTGAGCTTGGGCCTGCATGTTGTCGAAATTTTACTGGTCGGATAGATAATAATAATGACTTACAGGAGGTCGGCTGCTATTCAAATTCGATATGGAAATTTTACTCGTTTATTTTTTCTGTCAAATTTTCAGCAGTAGATAGAAGCTTGATATAGTAGGCAAGTCTAACTATATTGTAATTTGAGCTTCAATTGAAACATATGTAAGAAAACAGGTCCGTGTGTGATACTCATAATACAGATTTTACAAATCCACAATATGTGTTAATTTGTAGTACAGTATATTACTTTTAAAAACAGACCAAACCTCCATATTACCACCAATTTCAAGGTTAGTTCAATACGCTGAACGAAAGTTATTATGATTTAGCGATATTCGTTTAGTTTACAAAAAAAAAATGAAGAAAATGGCGAAAAGTTGCTGAGCGTTAGATTCTAAAACGTTTGATTAAAAGCAAAATATTCAGAAGGCCAGGTGGTCAAAACAATATAAAAATAAAATCAATAAATAATGTTGCATATTTACAAAAGTAATTATACATTTCTGCATTCTATTTTATCTTAAGTTTTATTTGTTTTCAGCAATATGAAAAAAATATCGTGTTATCAAATAGAAACGAAATCAAGCTCAGCTTTGAAATTAAACACATATCCGTGATTAATTCATAAGAATCGTTTATGATTAGTTCCTGAATGTTTTAAAATGAAAACGTAACTATTACATTTTTATTAGAATGTTAATTTAATTAAACAATATATGGCTAGTACGTTAAGAATTACTAAAATACTGTCGGTCGCAATTTAATTAAATATCCCTTGACAGCTCTGGTATAATTTGCTACATGTAAGTTCAGAAGAACAATCATGAAGGACCTTTGTTGATAGAGTTTAAGGAACCTGGAGTTGTGCAATGTCAATGCAAATCTGTTCAAATCTATAAATACGATATTGTTAATAATTTCAACAATCTGTAATACCAACGTACGGATTTCCATGAACCAATTTACAAAACAAACTTTCAAAGACGCCACTGATTACATTGCTGTTGAATCAAACTATATATACACAATATTATAACGAAATAAAAGTATTTTTTATACTTTTAAAATAAGCATTTTACTCTATTCAATAAAACATTTTAGTTAACCTTTTGATAACTAAAACGCTAAATAGCCCGTTTCCGAGCTTTATCACGATACAACAAAATTTATTTTAGATGTATAAATGTTCGTTAGGTTGCCTATCCAACGATGATGAATCAAACTCGTCCTAAACATTATTTTTAAAATCAAATGTAGTTTCTCGCTCTTCAAGAATGCTTTCTTTTAAAAGATCCCACGTTTACCGTAATGTATCCCTATATTAAATACTGGAGTAGGCTTAGGTCCGAAGACCTAGCTGGCCACTTTTTTCATCGTCAACTGATCCTAGTAGAGGGACAAATAAGACGGAGCTTCATCCTGCTGATAGCAAACTTTATTATTGATTAAGTGGTTATTATCTTGTTTCATTATGGCACAAAATCAATCAAAGACAAATTACCCTAAAATCCCTGCCTACACGCCAACGTTTTGAGAGGATTAGCTATAGAATCCCGTACACCCAGTGTGGATTTTCTGCTTTCCAGTCCTGATTTTTTGATGATTTACGTTGATATTTAATCGAAAAGATAAAATGTTCGTTGAGTTACCTATCCAGCGATTGGGAATCAACAATACATTGTTCTTCGCCCTAAACATTATTTTTTAAATTAGGTGTAGTTTCTCACGTTGCAAGTATGCTTTTTAAACGTCCAAATCAAAAGGTTTATCTTAGTGTGCCCCTATATTCAATAGCGGAGCGGGCTTAGATCCGGGCAGATCTAGCTGGCCACTCTTTTGGTTATCGTCAAGTGATCCTAATACAGCAAACTTTGGATTGTCCCTGCGCAGATTATCCGGATTGCGGATTATCCGTGCCCTGCTTTTTTGAACATTTCAGATTATCTTGTTCCAAAACATATCTGTTGTGGGATGTGTCTAGTGAATGTATTATAGGCCTATCGCATTTTACTTTCGTCAACAACAGAAATTATACGTACAGTACCAATATTTTATAATATTATATAAAAAACTTTATTGTTAACCGTTCAATGTGTCAAATGTATTTTTATATACTGTATGGTACATACGCAAGCAATCTCTTCAGTGAAACGTAAAAATTGTATTATGTATTATTCGTGTTTTTCAGTTATCCGTGCACATTTATCCGGTGATTAGCTCGGATAAGAGAGTTTGCAGTAGAGGGAAAAATACAGCGGAGCTTCATCCTGCTGATAGCAGACGTCATTCTTGGTCAAATCGTTATTATCTTCCTTCATTATAGTATAAAATCAATCAAAAACAAATTCCGCGTCAATTGCTGCCTACACATCAAAATTTTGAGAGGGTTGTTTATCCTATTGTACCGCTGTATTAATCTAACAGAGTGGGCTTAGATCCGAAGATCCAGCTGGCCACTCTTTCGTTCCTCGTCAGCTGATCCTAGTACAGGGGAAAATAAGGTGGAGCTTTACCCGTCTGATAGTAAACTTTATTTAGTTATTATCCTCCTTTATAATAGCACAAAATCAATCAACCACTCAAAAACAAATGACCCTAAAATCCCGCAACAATTCCTATCGATGCAGCAACATTTTCAGACTGGAAGGTTTATCCTAATGTGATCCTATATTAAATTATGGAGTGGCTTAGATCCGAAGATCTAGCTGGTCACTTTGTTGGTCATCGTAAACTGATCCTAGTACAGAGAAAAATACAATGGAGCTACATCTTGCTGATGCAAGCATTATTGGTCAAATCGTTATTATCTTCCTTCACTATGGCACGAAATCAAACGACCAGAATCGAAAATTCTACAACAATTCCTGCCTGCGCAGTAACATTGAATTGGGTACCTATAGAATGTCCGTGTCCAGCGTGAATTTTCTGCCCTCTGGTCCTGAGTTTTTGAAGTTTTGCGTTGGTATTTGAGCGAAAGGGTATTTTATGAGGGAAAAGTACAATTTTCGGAATTCCTTTTAGTATAGTATGATAACTACCCACTATCAAGACTAATACTGGTCTTTCTAACATTTCTATCACGTAGATACACTATTGAACATGTACATAACTGGTTCCGGTTTCAAATAATCGGTAGATTTTTAATACATACATTCGAGTTCTCTCTCTGTAACCAACCATTATACCAATCTAAATTCCCTACAAACACAATTGTTTTTTATTAATATTTTACATTGTACTTGTATATCAATTTGAAGATAAGTAATGCATATTTTCTAGTAATGCTGATAAGCCACAAAATAACACAGCGTTGCTAGTTAAACATAATATTTAACAAAGAACGTATTTTGAAGCGTTCGCGGGTTTGTCGACAGTCGAAAGAGTTGTGATTACTTTTCTATTTTCCCCATGGTTTCGCGTCTTATAATAAACTTACAACGGATAATGTAACAGGGTTTGTGGGTGAATTATCAATTATTAAGCAGATATAAATGGTTTATTAGCTGGTATCGTTTTTGGTATTATTGGATTTTCCAACAGCGCGTGCTTGCTGATTACGGATTAATATTATCATATAGTACATGGCGAAGTAATCGTAATTATGGATTTTAACGTCATCAAATACTGCCGTAATCAAATGAACTCTACTGTACGATAAGCTTCCGCAGAACTGATTTTGTTTTCGTTCCTGTGATTCAGAATTCACTTCTAATTAGTTATCTAACCGCTGAAAAATGTAAAAGCGGGCGATTATACGTTAATAAGGTTTGGCCCATATATGGAATTACAAATCTACGCAAATAATCAGAAACACATTCGCCAAAACAAAATGTTAGACAGGAATATGTAACACATAAATTATGGACATGCCTGTATATGGATGTAGCTTTTTATTCGTATACCTAACATAGATTTTCTGTGAAATTTTAAAAGGTATCCATGTAAGAATAATAATAAGACAGTGGCCTGATCTGGCTACAAGGAGAAAACGCATAATATGAAGTCCTCAATGCCTATTTCACAAAATTAAATGAACTCCAAACAGGGAAAGATTAAAGGCTAATTTGTACAGGGTATTTACAATTAATTTTTCTTAATAAGGATCTCCCTGATTATAGAAGACAGACAATAGACCTAAATATGGCACTTTTCAGTTGAATAAATTGTCGGAGAAAAATGAAAATCCACAATTCTTTGATGGCCGTATCTGCCACACAGACGCATAAAAATTGCACAAAAGTTCCCAATTTAAACCTATTCTGTATTTCATATAAACGCGATAAATTAAATATACCTATAATGGAAAATCCACTTAAGAAAAAAAAATTAAGTACGACAGAGTACTAATGAAGCCAGCAAATTAATCTCGTGATCGCTTGGATGAGTCAGAATAAATTAGTGGTATTTAACCTGGGACGCGCACCATTAATTTACATATTTATTATATTGGTATTTTAAGACGATTAATCAGAGATTACTTTTCTATTATTTGATCTAACTGTTTAGTTAATTTCGACATTTTTTACAAATTTGTCATAAGGGTGTGCAAAAACTTAAACATACGGTAGCTTGAAATAAGAAATGGGATTTGAATTTACAAAAAAGGTGAAAAGTCCCTGCAAGCGCTTCTCAAAGGTAACCGACTTTCAAAAAATTTGAACTCCTAGTACTAGGAATTTTACCAATACATCGATTTATCCCCAGTAACTAAAGCTGTACTTTTCAGCACTCTTCAGACATACCCCGTATACAGTTATTATAAATATTTATGCTACAAGGTCTAATACCCACACCAAAGTAACGATTTTAAGTTGAATTATTAAGATTTTTTTATATCTTCGGCTATTATCTCTTTGATTTAATTTAAATCGGTATTGATGACGAAATACAGGAAATTTGCTCTACACATACCTACCAAGTAACATGTTCCATATCTGCCTTTTTTAGTTTCCTCCGCTTTTCCTTGGGCTGAGCCGATAAAAGTTAAACATAAAACTTAAGTTATTATACGGTTATGTTTTCCTACACATTATCAGAAATTTCTCTTTTCGTTCTGACTTCAGAAGCCATAACTGTTATCATTATCGGAAAAAATATAGCTGACGACGCGTAAGGGAATTTAAGAGAAATCAATTTAATACACCAAAGAAAATAAATGTATATGCTATCGCAAAATTATTAATTTTCGACCTATTTTCATGAATGAAACCAATATAAACTTTGGAATACTCACTATCATACACTTTTAATGTTTTCGGTTCACAGTAGGAGTCTTTCAATGAAAACAAACACAAAATTAATCAAATATCACGATTATACCATAACAACGACTAATAAATTGCCGCTCGGACTTTTGAACTTGGTCTTTGTTTATCAACAGTGGATTTTTATACAAATTAGGTAGTTTTATCGGGGAATTTTCAGAACAAACACAGCTTCTTCTGGAACACACGAAGTACATAACAAAGAGAAATGAGGTTAGTGGACAAAAACAGTCATCTTTCAAGACTTTTTATTTGTCAGACATATTAAATTGCTCAAAAAACTTCGGAAATGACTCGGACAGCCAGAAAATAACAACGAATTGATTTCAAAATTGACGTGAACAAACGACGGTAAAAAAATGGCAGTTTTTGTAATCTTTGCCCTTGTTACATTTTATAGCTACTGTACGACTCAAATGTCAAATGACAGTTAACGAAGAGAAGAAAATAATGTAGCGAACGCTGACACCTTAAAATTTACAACTCAAGAATACTGTATTTTAGTTGCCTGGATAAGCTTTCAACTGATCTTCAACATTCCACCATCATAGCGGTTTGCTTTGACTAACCAGACCCATCCCCAAATTAGGGCGTTTTCACAAGACACAATAGCGATACGATATATCGTGAAAATAAATTGTCGCGATATGGGATGGAACAATATATTGAGTTCAACGGATATCTTTTTCATGCTGGCGATGTGATAAATAATATTGTAGCGGCAGCGTACAAGCACGCGCTTTTGCTCTATACAAAGAGGACGATATATCTATCCTTGTGATTTTTGAGGATGATGGGAGTACATGGCCGTTTGCACAAAACACGTCAAAATAATTCATGTAACAGCAAGACTGCAAGTAAAATTTAAAAATGACTCTTGGATCTCATTGAATTAAATGAAAATGGGTGCTGCATTTGGAACAAAAGCTTAGACGGATATAAAGAAAAGTTACGAGGAGTGTTCAAATTTAAACTAAAATCTATTTATAAAAAGTAAGGCCTGTGAAAGCTTCATAATAATAATAATCAGAAATAGATACATCATCATCATCATCATCATCTGACATGGAGCCGACTCGAAGGTAAATCCTGGATACGCCAGGTCCACCCCATGCCATATTAAATCCGATGGTAGATTATAATATATACAAACTAGAAAAAACTTAAGATAGGAGAAAATTATAATTGAAAATTTGACCCAAAATTGTTTGAGTACCGCAGGATTACAACAAGAATTTGAGTTGAAAGACATGTTATGCAAGAGAGAGTAAGATAGAAGTGCAAACAAAATTAGTATCACCTGCCACAAGCCAATACTATTAGGGTCAGTAATTTCTATCCAGTCTGTTGCTGAAGCTGGCAAGCAGTGTTTCTACCAAAATGGAAAATTTTACGAACATTGAACTTACTGATGTTCTAATTTACGGGGAAGTTCAAGGAAACGCACTAACGGCAAAGCAAATGCCGTACATTTACTAGAACAGTCCAACATTTACGGGATTATGGCACGCATCAACCACAAAATCATCATCGCGGTCGTCCAAGAGCAGAAAGGGTTTCTTGGAATTGGTGGAGGAAAGTCCTAGTGTTAGCACTAGAAGACTTGCGTTACAAACTGGCGTTTCCCATTCTACTGTTTGGAGGATTTTGCGGGATCAAGGACTACATCCTTACCACGTTCAACGCGTTCAAGGTTTGCAAGCAGCGGATTATGTACGTAGGCACGATTATTGTGAATGGCTTCTTCAAAAATGCAACAACCAACCAAATTTCCTGTTCAATTTGTTATCTACTGATGAGGCAGGATTTACGCAAGAAGGGGTGTTTAATGTCCATAATATCCACATTTGGTCAGATGAGAATCCACACGCAATAGTGGAACACAGTTTCCAACAACGGTTTTCGCTAAATGTATGGGCAAGCATTGTAGGTGATCACCTTATTGGGCCACACATTTTACCTGCTCGTTTAAATGGAGCTCTGTATTTACACTTTCTCAACGAAGTCCTACCAGAATTGCTTGAAAACATATCTTTGGAGACACGACGTAACATGTGGATTTTGCTTAATGGCGCTCCGCCTCATTATGCTAGAGATGTAAGGGAATTGTTAAATAATAACTATCCTGAAAGGTGGATTGGACGAAACGGACCAGTTCCACGGCCAGCTCGTTCGCCAGATTTAAATAGTTGTGATTTCTTTATGTGGGGCTACATGAAACAGTTAGTATATTCTAGGCTAGTGATCACAGTTGGGGAATTAAGGGTACGCATTCAAGACGCTGCCGATAGGATTCGGCAAGATCCTTCCGTTTTCGTAAAGATAGGTAATTCAATGCTTCGACGTGCAGAAGCTTGTGTTCTCAGTGGTGGTCGTCATTTTGAACATTTATTGTGATCCATTTTTCACTTTTGAGGTAAACTGTTTTTTGTTCTTCTCAGTTACGTTAACATTGATTTAAATAAATGATGGGTATTCTGAAATAAATTAGTACTTTTTTAAATGCTTTATGAGTTTGGAGTCTTTTTTGCATGAAGCAGCACTTGTTTATAATTTTTATACCCCATGATAAAGTAAAAACGCAAAAATTTAATTTAGCAGTAAATGCCTTCTAATTACAAAAATGTCCAACTGCTTCAATTAAACCTTGGCCCCTCCCAATTCCGTAGTTTATCACAAGCCAGAGAAGTTTTTACGTGTTTGCCACTTTGGATTTACTTTACAATTAGGTAATAACCTTCTACAGCTTAAATGCATTTTCTATGTATCATCAGCAGTTCTCAAACAAAATTTTATTTTCTTTTATGAATAGTACCATTGAATTCTACTTGAGCCAATCTATTACTGATTTAAATATTTGTACCTATTTCTGATACACCCTGTATACACCAACTATATGAAAACTATTTTACTTTTTGATGTAGTTCTCTTGCGCCACTGACGTGGATTTGAGTTGCATGCGCGTCTGCTGCTGAACAGCTTCAATAATGTCGTATTGACCAAAAGCTTTCCATGGCTATTGTTAATGGGTCAAACAAATAAAAAATCGAAGAGAGCAAGATCAAGACTGTATGCTGCATGCAGAAGAAACTCCACTGAAGTTTATTCACGGTTTCAATTGTTCTTGCAACGGTATGAGGGAGAGCATTGTCTTGGAGAAAGTAAACAGAACTTTGTCTTCTCTTCCGTTTATTCCTGATCGCCTGCTTAACTTATCGAATAATAGCTTGTATTAATTGTACGTCAATCTGTAAGGAAATCTACAGAGTACTTCTTAAAAATTCCAAAAAAATGTTAATCACTGACTTCTTCTTCATGCTCACGATTAACCAAAGTTGCAGTCATACATGAGCCTCATTTTCTACCCGAATTCGCCCATTTCTAAAAGATTTCGACCACTCACACACCCGACTTTTAGAAACAGATTGATCGCCTTATTGTGCTCGCAGTGCCATAGATATTTCAGTCTGATTTACGTCTTCATTTGATTATTATGTGCTGTTCGGGGCTACAATAAACAGGACTTTTCGCCACTCTTCTTCTTAGAGGTCACGATCAACCTTTATTAATTAAATTTTTAGAATTGTCTTCAGATGGGCATTTAATTTAGGATATCCTGTTTCAATTTAAACACTCCTTGTAAAAACGGAGAGACTACGATGAATTTACATTAATTGGGAAAATCTGCGTTTCTTCGTGGACACAATTATAGCACAACCACCGTCATATCAACTAACACACGGGATGAGTTTTAAGTCACGCTGTTTTTTTTTATGGTACCGTGTGAAAGAACCACATTTATCGTCCGTGATAAGTCGTATCGTCGTCGCATAGTGTGAACATGCCATACTACCTAGAAATCAGACGATATGTTATTGACGTGCGTGGCCGTTTGCACACAGCGCTATAAAATAATTCATCTATACCTAGATATAGATTGCAAGTTCGCTTCTAACGGTACAGACAATTTACGATTTGTATTTAGAAATACAGTCAAAGTCCTTTGTGTCAACCATCCTTGATTAGTCGAAGTTTGCTGATACTGCAAACCAAATTCCTGTAGTTTTATGTATGTACATGTCTCTCGATAAATTGAATTTTCGATAACTCGAATATTATTTTCGTTCCCTACCACTTGACTTAAAAACTATTCATTTTATTTTTTTAATATTAAATATTAAGGTGTTAATGGTAAGGTTGCTGCTGAACACGTTTGGAGTGGAAAAAACCTTTTTTATAATATAAAACTTTAGATTGGGGCAAACATGTTGAATTATAATCAACCGACTTTAAAGCGGTTTCAAAGAACCTTTAATTGATCTCAAGTATTTTGCTATATACTTTTGAGTAGTACTCCAATAAAGCGAAATCAATGAGGAGCTAAAAATGCCAGTTGTTTAGATTAGGACAAAGATACAGGTTTCCCGTAATATACAGGTTAGAGGCACCGATAAGGTAAGTGTGCCCAATAGAAAATAATTTGGTATCTTTCAGAAATACAGAGTTTTTGGGAGAAATTCGATTTCAAAATTAATAATTTTGTGTCGTTAACTTTAACTATTTTATCAAACTCTGTAATAAGTTTCACATATTCCTTAAGAATTATCCGAATCGGGAACCAATTGATCAACTACGAGTAAAACTGTATAGATATTTACAGATAGGTACCGATAGTGTAAAAGGTTCTAATAATGCTTGTTTGAGAAACTGGAAAATATTTTTTTTTTGATGTAGTAACTAGTTGCTTATGCTTAATAGTAAATATTTTTGATAACATACAGAGAAAGCACGATAATTATCACACTTAGTTTTTAGAACATTTCGTTTTCGACGAAACGTCAACTGGATAGCAATACAGTCGAACCTTGCTAACTCGAACCTCTACAACTCAAATTTTTTTTATTACTCAAACTAGAAGCTGTTTCCCGAAAATGCCTATTCCAATGTTTTTTACAAGTCAACGCTTTTTAATTCCCTACACTAGGTTGCGGGTTATGACCCCAATGCTATAGTGATTTATGGCAGTCTTCCGGGTGATGACCATTTACACAATCGGCGGTGGCATGTCAATTGAACTTAAATAGTATAGTATAGCATTCATTGCAGCCATCGAACAGCGCGTAATTTCCATTCTTGCAATCTAATAAAGATTAAATATGTATGTAATGTTTGAGCTATTTTTGATAAGTCGAATTTTCGATAAATCAAATTATTTTTAATTTCCCCTCAACTTTGACTTATCGAGGTTCGACTGCCTTTTGATTTTTTTGCAGATGATAACGACTAGCCTAATAATAATATTTTGTGTCAGAACAGCGCCGTATTATGTGGATATCTCAACAAAAGTTTTGTTTTATAGACGACATTGTGGACAACCAGGTCTCCGGAATTAATACCACTCGCTCATTGCTTGTAGAGATACACAAAAAGTTTATCAGGATAAACTTCGTAATGTTTTTGTTGTTGTTTTGGAAGAACGCATACAACATGACATGCAAGAAATAACACTTAATGCCATTGATAACGTTCAACAAAAATATCATCTTGGACATTGTCATTGTGAAGTTGTAAATAATTGCCAATTTGAAATTTACTGCGCTAATTTTATAGTTATCGTAAATTCATTTCATTTTTAATAAACAATGCATTTTTCTTTTGTATGAAATGTTTTTTCAAAATCTAACGAATATTTAAAAAAAAATATTATACAACTCAAAAAAATAAAACCTCTATAAAATGCATTAAAAAATCTCTTGTCTCATTTTAAGCGAGGACGTCAAGAAACAGTACTCGGGCCTACTGTTAATTAAGTTTTTGCCTTTTGGTCCGGTTATATTTTTATATACAAGGTGTTTTCATTCAAAAAAGAGCCTGCTGTAACAGTTCTTAAACTACACACTGTAAATGATATTATGTTAACAGGGTTTTTTTTTATAAATGTAGGAAAATTAATCTGCGTAATCAGTATCGGGTTAGGACTCCCCATCATTAAAATATTCAATAACAGCACGCCCTCGGTGATGGAGTTTACTTTCAAATCCCGATCTGAACATTCTGTAAACATGCCACAGAATAGACTGTAGTGTTCATAAAATACTGTACGGCACAGCACAAAAATTTTTATGGGGTTTAAATCAGAAGATCTCAGTGGCTACTGATAGGTAAATCGGTAGAAGCGGGCTGATAACTCTTCTATCGATTTACCTATCAGAAAACCTATCGTTCAACAAATGCCGAACTGCAAAAGCCTACTGGGAGGTACCACACCAAAAAAATTTATTCAAATATCCTTTAAGCAAAAACTGTTCAACCGAAACTTTTAAATGAAACAAATTAAATCTAAGTTGAACGCTATGTAGTAGCTGTGAATAAAATAAATATGTATATTTCACTGAATGACTCTCACCATTCATTAACGTTTTGGGGCTGTACCGATAAATAATTTCTCTTTTTCTAGGTAAAGTGTAATGTTTAATAGAATTACATTACAAATAATGTGGCGTTTATAGAATTAACGTTATAGCTACAATGGTGGGGCATGCATTTAAAACAAAAGGCCAGACTGCAAGTTTTCTGAACATCTTCTTAATTGGGCAGAAGTATGAGCTGTCTATTGTGTTGTAATGCCCATGAAAAATAATTATTGGCATACATTATATCATTATTTCATTCTTTAAAGAAAACTGATACATAATAAATTTCTAAAAAAAGTCAACAAATATGTAATGTCAGAATGGAGAGACATCTAGTTACAG
>JABXWE010043120.1:0-15554 GCA_014611495.1 Limonius californicus | reverse complement strand
AAACTTATTTCGGAAGACTGGACAAAACATGGGAAATTTATCGTTTGAAAATATTCCTCCTTTCATTATTTCAATTGGGGAATCTGATTCAGAATCGGTGGGTGCCGATGATTCAGATACTTCAAGTAATATCATGAAGGTGGAATAGGGTAGGGGATATTCTTTTGGCATTTAAATTGTGAATGAGTGTTTTACAGTGTTTATCTCGCCCGAGAAAAACACTGACCTTAGTGGAATAAGAACTTGGGTATCTTAGCACCAGAGGCAAACAGTCAACCACTGGACTACCATAATATCAATTTGAAACATGAGCGGCATAGTTGTTAATTCTTCTCAATTTGCTGCAAGACCTAAATACAGGACAACAAAGAATGGCGTGGAATATGCTCTGTATACATACGATTTGAGTTCAGAATTCTCGTGTAAAAAGAACCGCAATATGTATTTGGTATGTGTTACGACAACATTTAAATTATAGTTATTATTTTACTTATAATGAAACCATCCACTGGCAACATTGCCTGCTTTCAGAAATCATAACCTCCATCAAGAAAAACTAGCATAACCCAAGTTAATTAATTGACAAATCTCAATGATACCACACATTCCCCCAGATTTCCACAGCCTGTTGGATGGCAAATCAATCGTGAATAGATTATAGTAAGCTAGGAACGGAAGAGCTAACAAGATGCATAACAAAAGGAGCTGAAGAAACAGTAGGAAAATGATAAGTCAGCGCCCAAAACAATAAAAAACCATGGTTTAATACCAGAGGTAAAAGAATCGGCAAAAGAAAAGAAGAAAGTGTATCTGGAATATAGAAGCTCGCCATCATAAGAAAAACACGATCGATACATTGAAGTAAGAAATATCGTGAACTCTAAAATTAGAAGAATTAAGAAAGGAGACTGGTGAAGATTTACGAGCGATATGAACCTAGATTTAAATGGTGCACAAAAATAAAACACAAAAAAAAATATATATATATATATATATTTGGAAAGTAATGCAAAACAGAGAGAATCCAGTCAATGAATTTATACAAACAAAATACATTTCACAAAAAGACTGGGAAGTTTACTTTAGGGATCTAAGACAGAAGAAAATTTCGAAATACAAGAACAGGAAGAAGAACTGCAAAGACTGTTAGAGTATCGAGTTTCAAACAAATGAGATCACAGAAGGAATCTTCTTCGTCTTTGCGTGCCATCTCTTGATAAGAGATTGGTGATTACATTGGCAAAAGTCTCTCTTTCTTCTTCCCGTCCTGAGTATTTGTTGAACATTTCCTTCTACAGCTTCCCCTTTTGCTTGCAGTATTATTTTTTATTATGAGTTGAGGTAGTTTGAATTAATTATTTCTTATTAAGTGGCTCACGTATGCCGTCTTCTTTTTTATTGTACATAAAATTTCTCGGTTACAGTTAATGCATTGTAGTACTGCTTAGTTTGTAATTCTTTCTACCCATGCAATTCTGAGTATTCTTCTCATTAGCCACATTTCAAAAGCTTCCACTTTGTCAATATCACTTCATTCTCCATCTACGTTGTAAATCTAGACTTTTTTGATCATGAGTGTTTTCATTATTATAAATCATTACCTGGATATTTCTATTCTGCTTCTTATTTCTATGTTTGAACTTAATTCTGGGACTAACCATCAACCTAGCTATCTATATATTTCCACCTCTTCTAAGATAGTGCCGTCAACGGTGAAATTTGCTCCTTTTGGGGTTTTTCATTATTCGCATTATTTTACTTTCATTCGTGTCAATTGTTAAGCACATTTGAGTGCTTGCTTCATGAACTTTATTAATTAATTACTGCAGCGCTCTAGGATTGTCTGCAAGCAATACGCTTTCATCTGCGTGTCTTATGTTTTTCATTATTTCTCCATTTATTTTTATTCCTAGATTACAGTTATGTAAGGAATTTTTAAAAACAACCTCTGAGTAGATATTAAACAACAATGGAGACAATATACAGCCCTGACGTACAATGCGCTTAATTATTATGTTCTCTGAGTCCGTGGCTTGTTGGTTCCAGTAACGGTTGTTAATTAGTTTTATGTCTCTTTTGTCTAAACTAATTGTTTCTAAATATTCTATGAGCTTAATGTGTCTTATTTTATCAAATTCTTTCTCATGATCGAGGAACAACAGATACACATCTTTTGATTGATCTCTACTTTTGTGCATCAACACTTGTATGCAAAAGAGAGCTCCACGCGTTCCCATTCCCTTTCTAAACCCGAGTTGATGGCCACTTATTACTTCTTCGTATTTGCTATATATTTGGTTTTGCAGTACCTTCAGGAGTATTTTCAGGCAGTGACTAATGAGACTTATCAGTTTGTAACCGTTGCATGATTTTGCATGCACTTTATTGGGCAAGGTGTGTGTAATATTTCCTGTTGTATATACCTTATTACATAAGTCACCTGATATGTCTAGATTTTCTTCGTATATTAATGTAATCAATTCTGTGTGTACGTGTTAGGTCTTCCTGCTTTCATCTGTTTTATAGCAAACTCTATTTCTAGCTTTATAATAATTGCTCCTATTTGTTCTTCATCTTTAATTTGTAGTTTGGCTTCTGGCAAGAAGAATAAAGAAACTAAAGAATAGAAAAGCAGCGAGCATTTACATTCCAAAAAAACTTCTAAAATACGGTGGCGGAGAACCAGCTGAAGAACTGACAACGTCGTTCAATAAACTTACACTATCAACCATCATTCCGGATGATTCGCACAGGAGTATAATTATACCTATCTTTAAAAAGGGTCGAAACACTAACCCGGAAAACTACAGAGGACTATGAAACTCTTTACAAACTTAATAAAAATAAAATTAGCAGAACACGTTGAACATAGATATAGCAAGGATTTAGAGGGAACCGGTCAAAAACTGACGCAATATTCATTGTTTGACAACTGAAAGAAAAAGCAAACGTCTGCTTCATTAACATGACAAAGGCATTCGACAACGCCCAACTTAGAGGCATAATGGATATACTAAAAGAAATACTGTACCATCAGAAATTCTCAGTATGATACACAGACTCAACATTAACAACACGATGGAAAACAGTGTGAATAATCAGTCAACTAGAGACATACCCGCTCCAGGCGGTGTTACACAAGGGGATTGTTTCAACCCATTCCTATTCAACTTAATAATGGACTAGGTTATAGAAGAATTCACCTCTCTAAATTTAAGCTACAGAGTACAGTACAAATGTTCGCTGACGATGCGACAATTATCGCAGAAACGGAAGACGATTTACAGAGACAAGTATATCGTTTTCACCAAACAGCTCAGAAGTACAACGTGAATATATCGACGAAAAAACAAAATACACTACTTTTTCCAAAGATCCTGTAAGATGCAAACTCGAAGTCAGTGGCATTAATATTAACAAGTTATGCAGTTTAAGTATCTCGAAGTAGACACATCAAGTATGCATAATCCAACCCAGAAATTGAATACACACATAAATAAAGCCGCAATTATATCCGGATGTCTCAGTGAGCTGTATGGAGCAACAAATATATGCGAACGGACAGTAAAGTGAGGTAATATAAAACGTGTGTACGAGCCTACACGAGCAGAACTAAAAATATGATAAGAACATTGGAATTGGAGATATTAAGAATGATAGTAAGAAAAACACTCCGAGATAGAGTCAGGAACAATGATATAAAGAAAATAAGCGCAGTGGATGAAGTGGTCAGACAGGGATGATAGAGAAGACGCTGCTGGTATCACTACGGAAAGCGCATTAATGGCAGATTAATTCGCACAGCTCTCCAAGGTAAACCAACAAATCGCCGAGCACCGGAAAACCCACGAAGAGATGGAAGGATAGTTGGCAGTCCACAACTCAGGAAAACTGAGAGCTTGCATCTAGTGAAAAAACCGACCATAGTGTCTAATTAAAGAAGAAGAAGAAGTTGGGGGAGGAGAAGGACAAGAAACAGAAAGTGAATTGATGCAAAAGACCTGAAATCTCCACACCTACGTAAGGGCACCGATTTAAGAAACAATTACTGAATGATTTAGGGCTTAAATAACCTCAGCTATCCACGGTTGAAGTTTTTCGCACATGTTTAGAATCACCCTCTACAACGTGAAACCCTGACGGCTAAATATTCTGCACTAAATTTTGGTTAATATATGTTGAAGCTCCTAATTATTTTAAAAGGGAGATAATTTATATTGTTTGTGCGTTTTATCTTCAGTTTGTTTGTTTCCCTAGTTGGCACGGAGAACTGTTTAGGGAGGTAAAACTGAACTACAGTAGTTAATTTGGTAGCAGTACAGATAACGAACTAGGTGCGTTGACAATTAACCTATTTGCTTTTAAAATATTCCATACAGGATTTCTGTTCTACAAACAGGTTGTCTAATGAGTGGAATGTAGTTCAATATAATTAAATGGGAGCAAACATTTTAGATTACATGCCTGCAAGGGTGGAAGGTATTTACAACTGATCTTCCTTTCTTTACACCTGTTCTGCCGATTTTACGTTACCTTTCGTTAAAGGAAATAAAAAGGGAGGAATAGAAAACGTGCTACCTTTTTCCTAGATTTTTTTCCCGCACATGCCGCTGTACTGAAGGTCAACAACGAGCCTGCCAGTTACATACCATGTATATCATCGCACCGGAGGAATAAGATTGCAACCTGAGGAATACAAAAAAGTTTAAAATAAGTAAATTTTGCTACTCGCAATTGGCAACATCTTGTTCTGTTATTAAATACGCGCTGGTGACATCGGCTTTACGTTGTCGTAATAGCCTAGAGGTAAAGTCTTACTTTGTGCACAAGGTCTGGCTTTCCAATCCGGGTGGGTTGTAATTTAAATTTTTTTAAATTTATTAATTTCTATATTATTTTACAATTAAACAGAATAATATCTTTCCCACATTTAACCAATTTGTAATTTCCATTATAGTGTACTCTAGTTAAACAGGTTGAGTGGAAAGAATCCTGAGTATCTAAATAGCACAAAACTTCCCAAGTGAAATATAAATATTTCCGCATTTATGCAGTGCCGATTGAAAGTGTCAATAAAGTGAAAGATTCTATTATCCCGCTGCATTGAAACGAATACAGGAATATGCCAAAAATTAGAACCTCGCGGGAATTATAAGCTAGAGCTTTAGCTCTTATCGCTACGCTATTACGACGACATACAGTTCATGTTGGAAGCGCGAACATCGACATATTTGTAATTTTCTTCCAATATCATTACACAACTATTTTAAAGTATTATTTATGATTTTTATATAAATAAATAGTAATCAGCTTATTCAAAAAATATTATGAATTTTGTTACGGAGTTTACTCTCCGGTACAGCTTCGTTTTCCTGGAACAGATAACGAAGACCTAGGTAACAGCACTTGAAGACGTCGGTGTCCAGGGGTTTGTTGATATTTACCTGCAATCTCGGGATCGGCCTAGAGACTCTATTGTACTGCGTCGTGGAAGAATTAAAGCAAGAATGGTTTAATACATATATTGGATGAATTAAACAATACAGGGTTTCACATTAACAGGTATAATGCAATAACATTAAAATTAGACAGTAGCAAATACAGTAGCAAAACGGAAGCAAAACGGTAGCAAAATACGGTAGTAAATACGGTAGCAAAACGGTAGCAAATACGGTAGCAATACGGTAGCAAATACGGTAGCAAATATGATAGCAATACGGTAACAAATACGGTAGCAATACAGTACCTCTGCGGGAGTCAGTACGGTAGCAGGTACGGTCTCACTATGACAGCGAGAGAGAAAGGAAATCGTATATCTCGGCACAATTCGGGTACAAACCCCGGTAGTGAACGGTCAAGAATCACGGTGCTCTTTCTCTGGATAAAGGGATATTGCACGGATGGAAGACACCGCCTCAGGACACATGCAGCGACGATGCTTCCGAAGGAGGGTTACTTGCGTCAAGACACACGCAGCCGCAAGGGGAGATAAGGGACAGGAAACACCGCCTCAGGACACACGCAGTGACGGTGCTTCTGAAGGAGGGTTACTTGCGTCAGGACACACGCAGCCGCAAGGGGAGAGAAGGAACAGAAAACACCGCCTCAGGACACACGCAGCGACGGTGCTTCTGAAGGAGGGTTACTTGCGTCAGGACACACGCAGCCGCAAGGGGAGACAAGGACGGAAGACAACAACTCAGGACACACGCAGCGATGTTGCTTCCGGGGTTTCGGGTAAGTTAGAGAGAGAGAGAGGGTACAAGTGGAGAAAGAGAACGGAAAGTAACATATGAACGGTAAAGCAATAGTGCCAAAATAAAACAATTCCTCACCTCTACACTGCTTGCGTGGGTAGGCTGTACCTTGGCTTCGGAGTGGTTCCTGGGTCGCTGGTACTAGATGATCCTTCTTCGCTGGTTGACTGGAGCTGCTGGACCTTCTCGAACTGGGCCTTAGGGAAGAGAGACCTTTTAATGCTCGAGAGCCTGTATTTATACCCGCCCGGTAACTGTTGCTACAATATTCGGTTTAAATTGCGCATTTCAGCTGAGAGTAGGGTGTACGGGGTACCACACCAACTTTACGTTGTAGATGCGGTTATCTGATCTCCACGCGTAAATGCATTTCGAATAAACCAATTTACAATATTCGGATATAAATATGAATGCTAATTGTTCTAACATAAACGTAACTGGTAATTAAACATTCCTCTAACAACGGTATCAAAATAAGACGGTATCAGATAATAATAACAAAACAAACTGGGAATTCTAAATGTTGCTAAACGGTACATAATAAATAAATTACCTTGTTCGGCCTTAAATTCAAAGGAAAAATTAAACGGTACATAATAATAATATAATAATATTTACATAAATCAGTGCACACTTCTAAAATAAAAATAATACGGGGTGCATTCGGAAAGACATCGGTCGGTACACAATAATATTACCCAAAAATCAAACTAATAAACTTCTTAGCGGTAAACGGCATGTAAACAAATTAAACGGAGTCCTAAATCTCAAAATAATAATACAAAATTAGTAACGCTTCGTTACAGGATATGTCCCACAGACAGTAAATCTTTACTAGAAGAATCTGGATTTAAATGACGCTACCGTATACTTCGTTAAATGTAGTTTTGCTTATTCGATCACCATGAAACATATAGAATAAATGCAAAATGTTACAAAAAAAAAGTCAAAATCGAGCGATTCAGCCGAAATTATTTATTCAAAAAAGGATACTTTGTTAAGGAGGTGCCAGGCATCACAGTTTGATAGATACAAGTTTTTCCAATTAAAAAAGTAGTTTTCTTTGATTTACATAATCGTTCGTATATGATTTTAGTAAGTACGGGCTTATTTTAACATAATTTTGGTTATTATTAATTCCAACATTCCAACAGGTTACTTCAGAATATGTTTTTTATATGAACGAAGCGTTTATTTCGAATTGCTAGGGATGGCCAAGTCGGAAGACCCGAAAAGAGAAATGAAGAGACTAAGGAAATGCCGGAAAACCAAAACACGCAAAGACGATATTACAGAAAGGAAATTAATCAAGGCAATAAAGAAAATTAAATTAGGAGAAGAAACTGGGACGACGAAATTGCTCTAGAGATGCTAAAATAAGTAAGAATATAGCATTACTAAGTATTCCAAATAAAGAATGAACTTCAAATAATACCAAAAGAATATTGACAAATGTGAATTGGCTTATCACTATCAGTACCAATTAAAAATAGAGGCTATTTTCTGTATGAAAAACGCATAACCAAATATAATAAAAAAAGGATTTATCAGTAAAATAATGAAGGCAACCCGAAGTGTGCGTACATAGACAAAAGAAATAAACTATAACCACAAACGGCGAAATAGAAATAATACAAAAATACACAAGAAGTGGCATATCAGCCGCGATGAAGATCAATCTGTAGCAATAAATCACGATTAAGTATATCACCAGATCCAACTATTTTAATTTAGCAAAAAGTGTTCACAATTAGTCATATTTCTTGATATGACAATTTATTCTTCCTACAAAACTAGGTTTCCTCATCGTCTTTAATAAAATTCGGGGCATTTTGAACAAGTATTGCAAATTCTTTCTTCGTGTTTACTGAAATTGCAATACACTTAATTACGAAGCCCCGTTGAGTAGGCAGGGTTCTTGGCCATTTGCTCGCCACTACTTGCTCGCCGCCGTTTGATCGCTACCGATTGCTCGATTGCCGATTGCTCGCCGACAAAGATACTCGCCATGCGTCTGCTCCACAGAAAATTGCTCGTAGTACTAAAGTGTAACTGCACCAACGAAGAAAAACCAGTTCATATTTTCTTAGGCAGCTTTGTTTTGTAAAATAATGTAACACTTCTTCTGATTCATAATTTTAGCTTTTACTTTTACTTTCAGATACCATCGGTATACGGAGAGTATTATTATTTTAATAGATTTTGATATTTTAAAGACATTTTCGTTTATACACCAAAAATCTAACAATGTTAATTTACAAACCGTGTGTCAACGCGTGTGTGCGTGCGTGTGTGGGTGTGTGGTCCTCAATGACATATTTTTTGTAAGTTTCAGATACTTAATTATAAATTATAATCAGTAGTGCAACAATCGGCCTATATTCTTTGTAAACGTTGAACCAATACCTTGACTAATCAAAAAATGGTTTTGTACATAACCTAGGTATTAAGTATGACAATAAATAAAATTATTTTGCTTTACAAGGAAGCAATCTAAGTGGGTAACTGTTTAATAAAACTAATGATAATTTAAAATGCTGTTTCTATGTAATAATACAATTTAAACGATGTTGAGAGAAGTTATTAATTAAAAATAATCTAAAAAATATACAACATAAAAAGCAGATACATTCTAGTTAATTTTATAAGAAACAATAAAAAACATTATTACCCTTTACGAATTCAACTACAAGAATAGGCAACCCTGCTTTGACTATATCGACAGTCCTTAGAAGAATGTAAGATTTTGAGAATTACCAACAGCATATACTAAATTCTTACATATAATATTTTATTATACGAATACTTTGCTTGTGGAGCATGTGTCCGGCGAGCAGTTTGGATGGTGAGCAAATAGTTGTCGAGCAAAGAGATCCGCGAGCAAACGGTGGCGAGCAAACGGCGGCAAGCAAATTGTGGTGAGCAAGTGGGTGGACATGTAGAAAGTATGTGTAAATATCCCAACAGCCCTGACCGTGTATTTTGAAGACAATCGAAGTATTTTTCGCAATTTAGCTGAATGAATGAAATGATAAGAGTCTATTAAAATGTATTTTCAGTTTATTATATATATGGAACCATATTAATCACTTTCAAAAATTACATAACCTATAGCTAAAACAAATCTGAAAAATGTGAAAGAGTCAAAGCACTAGTATACTGAGAAGTCATGCAAAGCTATTGAAAAATGAAACAATTTGTATAAAATAATAGTAGTCAACAATAATTAAAGACGTTAAGTTTTAGCAGTTGTGATAGTATTCATAAGTACATTTGTGTCATGTATGGTATAGCAATCTGAACAATAATATGGTTTTCAAACGTTTTTAAAATTTTAGTCGGATTCCTTATTAGTACTTACTCTGAGCACAGTTTATCTTAATTGGTAAGTTTGAAAATGGATATGTATGGATTGATATTTACAGTCAAGAGATCGTACCAACTCGTTTATTTCTATATTATACAAAAAATATAATATTCGGCATATAGGTTTGATGTCTTTCTTTCGTTTGTATCTTTAGGTTCGGGTAATGTTAAATTAACAATGGCAAGTTATGAGATTGAATTTAGAATAGGAGCTATTGCTATCTAACAACCAGGACAGGTGCCTTTTTAGCGCACCAATTGTAATTCCACCAAGGTCGCTCTTGGCTGTTCCGTTAGCACGATGCGCAGAGTTTGTTGTAGATCTCTGAATGGCTCTCTATCCTTTGGACACCCTAATCAGTTCTAATCATAGCTGCCTCTATTAAAAGATCATCACAATATTGTCAACTAATTTTAAATATGCGCGAATTTAGGCATCTTTTAGACATTTGTATTTCCACGTTTAGTTAATGCTAACTTCATCGCGGCAAGTAACGAAGAAGAGCTTTACCATTAGAGCTATTCCTGTCTGACAATCAGGAAAGAGCCTCTTTAAGGAGCCGTTGTAGTAACCCAATTATTCTATTTCGCCAGGGTCTCGTATAGGGTGCTCTTTTAGCATGATTCGCAGGGTTTTCTGTATACTAGTAGAACGGTTTCATACATTTTTGGGCACCTTTGTCAGCTTTAATCGTAGTTGTACAATTAAAACAACATTGTTTATACCCTCGAAGTCCACCAAATACTAGCTCTTAGACCAAACAGGATACGATACAATTATGCCCTCTTAACTGTTGGGGGGAGTCAGACTTGCGGACGAAGGAGCAGACTTCAGGTTTTAGGAAATGAGCTACCTGTAAAGACTCGGTAAGAGTCTAGGCAAGTAACCACAATTAGATATTGACCTTAGATTATTTAAATGGCCTAACACACGCTCCTTAATTTGGGTTAACCTTAACCTAACAATCACAAAACTGCCGAACTTAGAGTCCACTATGGAACTGATACTTCCTCTCTTTATAAGTAACCCAAAATATCTGATGAACAAAAAATTTGAATTATTATATCAAACATGGCACTCTTCCCATCTATGATTTACATATTTCGATACTATTTATGTAGGAAGTTATAGTGACAGTGACAAGGTTTTTATGTTGACAGTTGGCACTCATGAGGAACGTCAATGTTCCACTGAAGCATGTCCGTTTCTTCTGTTTAGTCCTGACCCTTTTTACTTCCATTTTATAGTAAGTCGATTTCATTTTCAACACCTCTACGAAAACATATACAGTGCTTATGGAAACATGTTCCCGGCAAAGCACATTACGAACAAAAACAAAGTAGACAAATCTCGGTACAAGCTATCTAAATCTATTTTATAATTTTCCAAATTGAAAGTCCGTCTCCAAACCAAGACGCGTCAAAATCGTCAAAATCTTTGATATCCTGTACTGCTTATCAACAGTATCCTTTCGATATCTAAAACAACGAAGTGAGATATCAGAAAGCTAAAACATCGACGTAGAACTGTTTACTGATTGCTAACCAAATTACATTTTACCAATAATAAATTGGGTTTCTTTTTTCAATTTTTAAAGGTTCCGATTTCAGTTGCTGTTTACAAACGACTAAGCATATTTTCAACTTCATTTCCAGGTGTCAATGAAGCGGTTGATGTTTGTCGTTTTAATATTTACGAAACGTTTCTAATGAAATCTATAAGATTTAAGTATTAAAGTATCAAAAGATTCACCAGAAGAACTTCTGGAGATTCTTAAATATTAAAAACCGATTACATTTCAGCGTACTATATCACTATCGCACATTCGTATTAAAGTGCGAAAATATAAAATCATACTAAAGCTCTGTAAATTTTCCCTCGCAGGATTTATTTTAATTTAAAACCGCATGCTTTTGTACCTCTACTTGATTTGTCAGCAGTTCATGCCATTAGCGGTTTATGCAGCTACTCCACACTTTATTACCTCCACACGTACAGTGTGATTTACAGCCTACGTACGTACGTGTCAGAAACACATTTAAATTTACGTCGCTCATTACTCAATGTGGCTGCCTGATTCCTGAATGATCCCATACTAATTTTATTGCGGCAAAACTCACTTCTGGATTATTTTAATGCCCTTCATATACATTATGTATATGAAATAAACATTCTTAATTTTCTTAGTTAAGACAATATTATTATAATTACAACAGACTTTTTTAACTGCTCTGTATATATTTCGCAATTTCAAAAGCAATATAAATAAATAGACACTCTGGTTTTTGGTGTCCAAAACTACCAATGCAGGCGACTTGAAGAACTTAATTTGCAGGCTGCTATGAGTGATTATCAACAACGATTAAGTGGGGTAGATCTACCATAGATGCTATACATGTAATGGAGCAAATTATGAAGAAAGCAAATGAGTATAACATTGAGACATATCTACGGCTCATCGATTTTAGATGTGCCTTAGATTTGATAAATAGGCAGAAAATACTGGAAGAGCTACAAAACAGCGGAATACCAAGGCAATTGGTCAAAATATTCGACATGTCACTAAGATGATTCAAGTACAACCAGAAGTGCAAACTGATGCGAACAAAAACGGACAATTATTTTAGCATATAAGTAGATCTAAGAGCTGATAAATATGCTGCAACAAATACAAGCCGTAACAAAGAACTACGGTCTGCAGATTAACGAACAAGATACTTAATATATGATATATACACGAGCGGAAAGACGGGGAGAAGAAAGTGTACAAGTTGCAGTGTACAGCTTCGCTATGGTTAACAAATTTAATTACCTCGGTACAAATATAAGTACACCGGGTTTATAGAATGAAAACCTCAAGGAAAGACTACATAATGGGAGCAAAGTATTACTGCGCCAACAAAGCACTTTTAAGAAGTAAAACAATATTTAGCAAAGCTCCTTAGGAATCCGTAATTAGGGGTTGCAAAACTCCGGAAGAAACCCTCCTATTACAACTAGAACAATGGCAGGAGGTATTATTTAGTAATGAAGCTAACTTTAACATTAGCAATCATGCTGGAAACACAAATGTTAGAAGATTTCCCGTAGAAGAATTTTCACGGCAGTGAATTAAACAATTAAACCTCTATCATGATATGGGCCTGCATGTCTGCTGAAGGTGTTGGTAGATTGCATGTTGTATATGGCATTATGAATGCAACCAAATACATTCAGACAGGAGAAGATGCTGCCTAGTAAAAAACAGTTATTTCCTGACAAAATCTTCATCTTGCAAGATGATAATGCTCCTTGCCACAGAGCAAAGGTTGTTCAATCTTGGATGTCGACCAATGAAGTTAAAGAACAGATTAACCAGCACAATCCCAGGACCTAAATCTTATAGAAAATTCACGACAGATGATTTCTAACATTATTTCAAGACACAATCCCACAAAAAGGTGGAATTAATCGAATCCCTAATTGATGCCTGGTATCGCTGCATTACGAAGTAAGAATTACAGAAACTGGTGAATTCTATGCTAAGAAGGTGTGGATTAGTTATTAAAAACAAAGAATGGCCTATTGGTACTAAAATACTATAAAATTAATTAGTGTATATTATAATAAATGTTTAGGTGTAGACTGCATTATTATACATATTATACAATTTTTCTGTTTCTGAATAAATTTAGGGTTTTCATTTTAATCCTACTCTGGTCTTCTTACATTGCGACTACTTATAGTATTGTGTTTAAGTACCTGTATTATATTTGCAATGATTAAATGAAAAATATTTGAAAAAAATCAGTTTAAACTGCAATTTATCTTATTTGTGCAACGGATGCAGAACTTTTTCACACCACTGTATGTACTATGAAATAACCGGAATGGGACGTTTCAGCGCCGCCGGTTCATCGCCGCCGTTTCATCGCCGCCGTTTAATCGCATAATGTATTGCCTGTAAACGTTTTATATGTATGACGCCAATTTGTAACAATCCTTAATTTTTAAATTGAAAATTACAGCTTATGGATCGGTCTTTTCGCTTTCCAATAAGCCTGCTTTGCGTTATAACTTCCAAGAAAACGATACTGGCACAAGTACACGTAAAATAATAAGGCCCAATGTTTTCTAATCCTCTTAAGATTTTAAACACAGATCACTTGTAAATGATACAAGAAACAATAGAAAAGTGATTCCTGGACTATCCATTTTATATTATTTAACTGTATCTTTTTTTAATAATTATAGTCCGTTGATTGTATAATAAACAATTTTTAAATAAAATATTTAAATATGAAATCTCAAAATATACTTTTTCATTTTGTGATAATTTTATTACTTGTTTTAATTAATTAAAGCGCCTTAATTGTCTGCAGCCTTAAATACTACCAATTTTCAAATAAACTGAATTGCTGGATTACCTATTTAATATTATTGAACTGTACCTACGTTTTATACTATTTAACTATACTACTAGGTACTGTTAACGGAGTTTTTCTTGTAAAATATACTGAAAGTACCTGGAGCAATAAAAACTTTTCTGTGGTACGCTACAGATATTAAACACATACACGACGATAACTATTTACTATAACTGGCGATGAAGTGGCGGGCAGTGAATCGACCGGTGATGAACTGGGCCTGGCGATGGAACGTCGGCGATGAAACGGCGGCGATGAACCGGCGGCGCTGAAACGTCCTAGACCGTGAAATAACTATACCATGTATAACAACTAGAATAAATGGTCTGGTTGCAATTATTAATAAGTGGACGCGACTGCCTCCCTGGACTTTCCCATACTGGAAACTGTTCATATCATCTTTATTCAACAGTAGAGTTATTTTCCTCAAAACGGTTGTTCAAGTGCTATCCTAAAACCTTGCCTCGTAACGAACAGACTTACCCTTAATTTCCTTTTAATATGCAACCAGGCATACTTCATTCTCTACTATATACGTCGCGCGGTCTAACTAGTACCGATTGCTGTTGCTACCGAGGTAAAATTTTCTAAGTCCCTGGAAATTATATTTTTAGGGCATAAAAAATCGATTTTTTTTATTTTCGCGGAAAAAGATTCTTTGACGCAAACAAATAACAACCGTTAGAATAAAAAAAATATTTTTCTAAAAAAGAGGGGGGAGGGGGCCGGTGCGCTTACATAAATCCACGAGTGTAATATTTCTTTGCATATTCATATGCTCCATTACGCACTGAGCGATTCAGTGAAAACCCCAGCTTCCTATCTTTTTTCGTTTATTAATTAAAGGAGTTTGAAGTTTCAAAGCTTCGTAGAGGGCGCCACAGGAAAATTACGGAGTTCTTCAAAAAACATATCGATAGCCCCTTGCGAGGTCTATCGACATATGAAATTTAAAAAAATTCCTTGGAGCAGTTTTTGAGAAATAATTTTTTGAAAATTTCCAAAATTTTGAAAATTCGTAATTTAGGCCCCTTATAATTTTTCAAAAAACTTTTTATATCACCTCATTTTACCCTTCATATACTATTCAGAAAATAAAATCATTTGAATCGATTCATCCGTTTTCGAGTAATTGGGCGTTAAACTCAAAATTTTCAAAAAATCATAGCGCCCTTCATTTTAAAGCTAGCGAGTTCGGCAAAAAACTAGCAGATTTGTCTTATGACCCTCTATCGTTATCCGCTATAAAAGTTTCAAAATTGTAATCACGAAAAAAGTGATACCAAAAAAACATTCGTAACTTCCGCTTCCGGTTTCGGATTTTTTTGAAAAGCTTATTTTTTCGATGAATTTTCGATACACCCCCGCATTCCAAAGCGCATCAAAATCGGAGCAATACTTTCGGCTGTAGGAGCGTCACATACGTACCCACCCACAGACAGACATTTTTTAAAAACCACTTTTTTGGGTTCCTAGAGACCCAAAACGGATATATCCGTTAAAATCTCGATTTCGAAAATTTTC
>JABXWE010043119.1:0-11904 GCA_014611495.1 Limonius californicus | reverse complement strand
ATTTCGGGAATTAACAATCACTTCTATCAGTTAAGCAACTGGTAAATCTGGATAAAAATTTGGAAATACAAATAATAAAGTGAAGACTTTCCTTTTCTAATATTAATACATTCTTAAATCCGCAAACAGAATTTTATTCTGACTATCGAAGGTTCAGTGTTTCATATTTCACGATTGTTTTAAATCAAAATTGGGACGAAAGAATAAAACTGTAAAAAAGTCCAAGTGGTGCCATAAAATATCGTTTTTAATATCCTTTTTCGCCAACCGTAAATTTTTTTAAGTGCTTTAGAGTCATAGCAAAATAACATGTGAAAAGCGTTTACTTTTTCATTTATTTGTTACAAAATATCACTCACTAGCTTCAACCGAAATTTAAATTAAATAATAATAAAAAAATGAAATACCTATCTGAATTAACTAAGGCCTTCTCGTGAAGTTTTTTATAATTTAAAACTCTTTTCATACACGTTTATTTTTATCTGAAATAGAGGTAACAATGGCACAGAAAAAATGTTAACACAACTGTAAAAGGCAGACATTTGCTCAACAGAATTTAATAATTAAAAATTAAATGAGCAGGAAAATTGTATAACAAAACCATGCATTCATGATTTATAATGCTTTTTTTAATTTGTTTGTTCTGCCACAATAGAAACCAACATAAATAGAGGGAAAGCAATCACTCAAAACATTATAGCTTTAGAAAGCGAAATTTTGATTTAGTTGATTAATTCTGTACACAGAAAAATTAAATAAATAATTTATAATTTTTTGGCCTTACTTTCATCAATTCTTCTTTACGTGGTAGTTCTGGCTTGATCTTGATGAATGTTTTTAGGAATAAATAAGTTTCTTTAACATTTATCAGAATTTGGTATTATTTTTTATGAATACGCTATGAGAATTCAGTTAGCAGAGCTCGATTATGGGATTGGTTCGATTCCCCAGCATTACCCACAGAGCTTAAAAATCTAATGCTGCAACCCACCACACACAATTCCTCAATCCGGTTGGATCTCAATCTCAAAACCCTTCTCTTATATTTTTGTAGTTCCGATTCGACGTTAAACTGTAGATCCTTCATATTTCTACCTTAGCGCTGAGGAGAGACACGTGGTAGAGAAGGAACCGGTACCCAGCAATGAGACGTGGAAGACAGTTGTCTAATTAGTTATTATATATTTGTCCAGCATATTTTATCATGTTATGTATCTCTCTCTTCGAGTGCTTTATCTCTTACAAGACGTAACGATCTTTTCTCCTATGCCTGTGTTGCGCGTTTAAAATGGCATGGGCATAGAGGACCTACAGATTAACGTGGGCTCTGAACCGATCTAATTATGGGATTTGTTTAATTAATAAATCTACGTTACATTTTCCAGTATATTACGGATATTCTGGATTGTTTATCAGGGGAATAGCGAAGGTTAACCCAAAATAAACGCAGTATGTACTCCAGAAAATATTAGTAAAAATATTTCCATCAATTCGAATGAACTACCAGAGAACAACATCAATTGTTAACAAAATCTTAAATCAAGACCAAAATTCTAAAAAAATTAGGCTTGTCTGTAGATTAACTAATTCACTCGTAACATCTACACACACATCTGATGTATGTACAGTTTCCTACCTTATGAACATTTAATTGAGAATTACTTTGCTAGTAAAACATGATTAGTTAAAACAATATTCCAGTTCTAATTTGCTCAGTAGTAGAAATACTTGTCGAGTACTATATCTTATATAAGTGACATTATGTGACACCATATATGCAGTCATTCCGTTACTTCATTATTGTTTTAAAAATATAACGAGTATGTAAGTTTTATTTTGTGGCTATGCAAATTGTGAACTATTCAAAATGTGTAATTTTTATTGCACAGAAGATGTGTTTTTTGCTCACAACGTATTTAATTCTTAATTATAGCACTTTTTATATTTCGGTATTATACACTCGCGCCTGTTTTGGGTTTGTACTGCAATTAATCCACTCCCTAATTAAACTGTTCATAGTTCTAAATCATTTGTATAATTCGAACATACACTATAATGCAGGTAAAAATACACAGTACACATAGATTAGAACTTTAAGATTCAACGATATTTAATTAATCAATTCCTTTTTGAGGAATTCTGAAGCTTTAATCTCCATCGTTAAAGTGTAGTTTACTATATTCTGAAGTCGTTCTGTATTTTATTGAGAATGAAGAACCCCGTTGAATATTGCACAACGCATTTCGCTTTTTACATGACAATATTTCCAACTTCTTCGAAGTAGCATTTCTTTCGTTGACGTTTTTTAAATTCCAAGTACTAATTCCAAATTTGTTATGGTTGTGCAAGGAGTTACATAATTATATGAGATTTATCATTTATTTACTATACTCTTACACAAGTAAAAATAAGCCAAATAAAACGTTAATTTCTATGATAAGACTTTCCTGAAATCTGTTACAACTTACAAACAAACAAAAAATATTACGGCGCATGATTGTCCAATATACAGCGTTTAATAGAACTACAAGGGTATATCCATTTACATAAAATATTTATTGTTTATTTCCCTACTTCATCCAAATTCATCCATATATAAACAAAAAATAAATGAAAATATACAACATCCCCCGTAGAAACCTTCTGACCATCCTGTATTTCAGTTGTAAAAAACCTTGAAGAAGTATGATATAGTTAATTATCGATTCACGGTAGTTAAAAATTCATCAAAAGTAATCGAAAACGGGTAAGCCTTAAGCCTAAAAACGGAAAAAAGAACAATATGGAAGTAGCCCATTAACAAGCAATGATTAATTCGTAGGCTGACTCATAATTAAGTGCGAGTTGCTTGCTCGCGTAAAATCGAACGTGTTAGACCCCGGTGGGGCTTAACAGGTAAAATGCAAGGAATGTCCATAGTTGGAGGTATATCACAAGAATGCACCGCTAATAAACATGGCAACAACGTGCTAACCTTTCATAACATCGGAGCCGGAGCCGGTCCGTGGCCGACAAAAGAGGCCTTTGCGTGCAGCTCTTCTCCAGTTCCTAACAAAAAGTGCAGCTGCAGTTCAAAACTCCCACGAAACTTTTTCTGTGGCACTTACACACAAAACAGCACAGTTATAAGTGTTAAAAGAGTTATATTAGCGGAATTCCTTGGTCGAAAGCGAATTGTTTACAGTTTTACTAACTGTATGGAGAAATTCGTATTCGTAACTCGCACAACACCCGCGTCACAGCGATCAGAGACACCGCACACGTACGATTGGCGGCGCCAACCAAAGGTAGGCATTGCGGTAACGATTTCACTCGAACAAGCCCGAAACGCGCCGAACGGCGCTTCATAAACTCTGTAATTACACTCGCTGTACCTGCTGAGCCAAGGATTTTAATTAATTTCCTTAAGGACCGGCGAAAAATAAAGCTAATTATTTCCTGCAACAACGATCATGATCGTTAAAACCCAAGTCTAAGTATAAACACCCTCCCTACTAACTTAACTTGTTGAAAACGCTGACCTCATCATACCTTATCGCAAGGTTCGGGTATTCCCCCTCCAACAATATGCGGTTCAACAATGTGCAATTTAAAATAGAATTTTAATGACAGATGGCATCAGTAGACGCCGATATTTTTGGTTGTGACGGGTAACATTCCGTAGAGTTATTTAAAATAAAAAACTAAATTTTTAGGAAAATCCAGTGGCGTACAGAAAGATGGGGTGTAGGAGTGTGGGCGAACCTTTCGCTAACTAATTAACTAATTGTTTCCAAAATCCAAGTCTAAGTATAAGCACCCTCACTAATAAATTAACTTGTTGGAAGCGCTAACTTCATCATATGTAACCACAGAGTTCGGGTATTCCCCCTCCAACAATTTAATACTGAATTTTATTCATACATGGCATGGCTAGACGCCGATTTGTTCGGCTGTAATTAGTAACATTCCGTAAGGTTTTTTAAAATAAAATATTAGATTTGTAAGATAAACCAGTGGCCTACAGAAAGCGGTCACGTGGGAGTGTGGGCGAATCTTTTGTTAACTAATTGTCTAATATTTCCTGCAACCCAAACCTAAATATTAACATCCTCACATCTAACTTAAATTTGGTGGAAGCGCTATTCGGGTATTCCCCCTCCAACAATATGCAATTTAATACAGAATCTTATTCATACATCGCTAGACGCTGATTTGTTCGGTTGTACTGGTAACATTCCTTAAGGTGTTTCAAAATAAAAAATTTATTTTACAAGAAAATCCAGTGGCGTACAGAAAGATGATGTGTGAAAGTCTGGGCGAACGTAATGTTAATTATTTCCTTAAACCCAAGTGTAAGTATAAACACCCTCGCTACTAAACTTGTTAGAAAAACTAACCTCATCATATCTAATCACAGGCTCCGGGTATTCCCGCTCCAATAATATAGGGTTCAACCGTTGATTGAGAAGTTTATCTCAATCAACAGTTCAACAATACGCAATTTAATACAGAGTTTTATTGACAGATGGCAGTAGTAGACGCCGATTTTTTCGGTTGCGAACTCATAACATTCCCTAAAGTTTTTTTTAAATAAAAAATAGATTTATGGGAAATACCAGTGGCGTACAGAAAAATGTTGGTGAGAGTCTAGGCGAACCTTTCGAAAACTAATTAACTAATTATTTCCTGCAACAAAGATCATAATCTGTCATGCTCGTTTGATTTTGCCGCTTCATTTGAATTAAAGTCGTATTTTAATTGGCATTCTTAAGTCAATTACTATTTTTATTATTTGTAAAGATTAATTTATGGGAAGCCACTTTCGAAACTTAATCGAACGCTTGACATATATGTTTAGTCTGTTTAATGCCGATCGAAAACAGTTTTTGGAATTTTTCGTTGGAAGAATGACCGGAAGTTCCACGTGGAGCATTTTGTTCTAGAACTTTTGCGACATATTTCGCAATATGATGAAATATTCCAGCTGTTGGGTATTCGCTTTCGTTCTTTCGTCAGTCGACTTAACACCTTTGCTGGACCCGGTTGCTCGTTACCATCTCGGCGCCATTGACAAAATAAGGCAAGGCAAAAGTGAGCGCCAGCTTCTGGAAGTGAACGGACGTGGTTTTTGGAAACAGAGTTGTTGGCAGCGTTCTGCTAAATGAATATATCGTATCGTTTTTGTCTTAGGCTAAAGAATCTTGGACTTGTGTCGGATTAATAATATTAGCAGAGTGTCAGCTTTTTATAACGACAATTCAGTGAAATTGTTCTCTCGACTTGTGTCGGATTAGAAGCCTTCAACTCCATGACAGTCTCCTGCCAGCCGTTGCAAGTGATAATCCCGGACATCGGCGGAGATTTTGGCTCCTGAAGTTCCCGTCTTTCATTTTTTGTCAAAGAAAGTCCTGACCCTTGCCGTTGTCTCCATGGTGATCCAGTCTTCAGGGGCGGGTCTGCAAATTTTGTCTGCTTCCCGAAGAACCTAGGAACACCCAGTTGTGCCTCTCTCTACTCCCCTACCGAACAAAGCTATGGTAGGACAAATTGTTAATTGTGTTGTGAAAAGTTGTTTCGGGTTTCATTTTATTGGATTAAAGTGCTGAACCCTTTTTTTTTGATGCGACGTAAAGCGACCTTCAGTCGCCAGTTGTCATTTTTTTTTATTAACTGTAAACTGCAATTATAGATTGTAATTTTTGTAAACTCGAACGTCGCTAGCTGCGCAGATCTGCGGCGAGCTACTACCTTGTATTAAACCATAATTATTACCATTTTGAATGTAATCTTTGTTTTTGTAGTATATGTCACCAATTTCAAACAATAGAGCTATATTTGTCTTAAAATTCACCATATCTTTTATTTCTGTATATTTTTATTGTATTGTGTGCATGAACTTTGTAAGCTTTATATACAGAAGGAGGCACAATAAAGGTGAGTTCGATTATCGTAAACTGCTGGCTTCTCAGCCTTCCACAAGAACCTGCACTCAGCTGTGATCTGGAAGGTGGCGCCCGCTAATTTTGACCTACTCTATACACAACTAGGTACAATTTCCCTCCCGTAAGCGTTTCTCGTGAACCACCCCTACTCTTCTGAGTTTATCCGAAGGCCTTTTCCATCTTTCCTGTTGCGGGTCGACGAAAAAGCTCGTAACAAATCGTTAAAACCAAAACCTAAATACAAACATTGCGTGTAACTTTCTGAAAACGTTGACCACAACAACAGTTGGGCAATATGCATTCCAACCATATATATTTTAATAGAGAATTTTATTGATTAATAGAGGTCGGCGTTTTATTACGACTGGTAAATTTAATTTAAGATTACGCCTACTTGTGAGTAGTTATAGAGGAAAGAAAGAAATAAACAACAAAATTGTAGAAGCGAGAACGGTAACGGCTGCTCTAAGTTCCATCTTATGGGATAAAAACATAAGGCACACTATGAAGACACAAATATTTAATTCAATACAAAAAAGCGTCATAAACTTATGGGTGCGAAGTGTGGCAAGTGAGTAAGAAGGAAAAAGGAAAAAGGAAACTGCTATCGGTCATAATAGATTACTGGCAAAAATCGGCAAGAATATGGAGAAGTAAAAGAATAGGAATATGAACACAAAGAAGACAATATAAGACGGCATAACAACTAACGGCCATGTAGAGCGTATGGGAGAAGAGCGTATCCCGAAACAAGTGATAAACTGGGTCCCCCAAGAACGATGAAAGCGTGGACGACCAATGAATACATAGATAGGAGATATAAGGAAAACAGTGTCCTAAAGAAATGTTTAGTTAGTGCAAGGGCGTATGTATACTTTTGAAAAGACGGGTACTGAAACATATACTCAGTGGAACCTCTAAAAGCAACCTTTTCAAAGTGATTTTTTCTGTTAATCACTCAACAGTTTTACTAAAATTGTGCCCTTATCCGCCTATAGAAGAAGACAAACTTCAACTTTCAAATGACTAGGAATAGTGGTGTAGCGGATATACCCATAACCCCTGCAACATGGGGGGCGTCCAACTTCTAAATTCCCCCAACTCGCTCCTTTTACGCTTTACTATTTAGTACAGTAGATCAACAACCCCCTTCAATATAGGGAGACCCTTGCCCGACAATGGAATGTTGTGGGCTAATGATGATGATTAAAGAGCGGGTAATATGCACGACAATATTGAAATATATGCGCGTATATATGCACAGATTTTTTGGAAAATATGCATATACTTGGGCTATATATGCAGCAAAATTTGGCAAAAATAACAAGAATAATTAATAAAAGTTTATTGGACAAAATCAACATATACACACACTAATTAACTTACTCGTATTATATATAAAAACTAAGCCTAGAACTATTAGTCTAAGAACTATATCTAAAATAATTTATGATTAGAAGTTGTTCGAAATTTTCTAACTAGAAATTATGCTTTCTATCTGAAAACATATGTTTATAAATGGAAAACCTACTTTCTACGTCGACAGAAGTAATGAGTGCTTAACTTAAACTGAATTCCAAATTGAAACTCAAGTTATTATCTCTTACAATTTCGCTTCTAAGAACTTGATTAATTTGTTTTAAATTCAGAAACCCCTCATTTTTTTGTGTGGTACTATTAAATTTTTGATGTATGAGATGACCTATTTCACCCCTAACGTTCTTACACAATCTATCAAATTCATTTATTATTTCAAATGAAATGAAAGAGACATCCCTTGAGTTTCTAATTTGTGAATGGAGTTGGAAACGAAGCTAGAGTCTGATTTAGTAAAATAAAAACGCTTAGGCAATTCTGTCGATTTCACTAACTGTTTACAATTATCCAAAACGGCGCTGCAATCAGTTTTTTGAAAAATTACATCTTTAATACCACCAAAATTATCGGCGTAAAAAATTGCTGCTTCTAACCATGTACGCCATCTTGTAATTATCGGTTCGGGGGGCCATGGAACATTTGGAAGTCGCTCCTTATAAAACTTGACTCTCAAGAGGGTTTAAAAAAATTGGCAAATTGATTCCTAATACTTTCGGCTACACGATTTAAACCTTGAGCAAAGCAAGTTACATTAATGTTGATGAAAAAAATTTTTAAATTTTGCGCAGCTCTTGTCGCGTAAGAGGCAGCGTCGGATAACATGAGTAAAATTTTTTCACAGGGTACACTTTCGGGTAAAAAAATTTGACAAACCTTCCTGCACAAATCGGGCAATTGTTGAATTATTTGTTTTTTAAAGTTGTTTGGAAGCTTTTAAATACGATTTGCTTAAAATGTCTTCCTGAAGAATTCCTATTAGTATGTAGTATGTAGTAATGGGCAATGTCCGTACTTTCATCTACAATTATATAAGCAAAATTACTACCCACTAACTGTCTAATTTCAGACATTGTTTCATTGTAACAAAAATTTACATAATTTTTTCCTAAGGTGCATTCGTCGGGTACATTTTGTTTACAAAATTTTTGTAATACCGATTTTATTAAAATTAACATTATTTAATTTCGATAACGGAATATTAGACGGAATTAATGCCTTACATAACTCCTTATTAAATTCTTCTTGCTCCGATGTTTTGGAACTCGTCCCTGAACATTGAGTCGTGGTTTGCTGAGAACAATTGCTTCGCTTCCCTTTTTCACATTTTGCAATATGTGAAGGAGTTTTAGTGTGCTGATTTACCAAGGATTTTCTCTCAGAGGACACCCACAACGAAAATTAATTAAATATTAATACATATAAGAACTTTTGATACTCGATAAAAACAAAACCAAAGACTACCTTCCCTGTCATGACTTTCTTTTAGTTACGTACATAATAATATGAAAAATAATTTTAATTTATATAAGAAAAAGTATTTAACTTACCAGTTTGCTGCAAGCTCGACAAAATATTTTGTCGCCATCCATTACTAGTTCTGGATATGGTTTAATCCAAGAAGCAATCTTGTTCGATTTACTCATTGTAGGTACATAATATGTATAATATTCGCAAGAGATCAACACTATCGGAGTATCAGACACGTTGTAACGACTAGAGAAGATTCTATTGTAGGGTTACTCAAAGAGAGAAAGTACTTTGCAAACTACAAACAAATTGTAGGTATGTATCCCACTCAATATCCACCCTCCATTGGCAAACAAGAAACAAGTAATAAAATGGATTAGGTCGGTACTTCAAACTTCAAACTGTCGGGAATTCCAGGCACAGGTCATTAGCTGTCCAGCTGTAAATTGTCGGTGATCATTTTATAATCTTGTTTTGACCACTTGACGAAAATTTACAAACGAGTAGTGCAAAAGGCCAAAATATGCAAGTTTATGCAACTTTTACAAAATATGCAGCGAATTCCCAAATATGCAATATATGCAATCACTAATTAGCGTTAATTAACTCTTATCAGTGTAGTTCGTCCACATAATTGATTATAGTCAAAGGTACGCAGAAATAAAATACATGCGCTTTGCATATAATCCGCTCTTTAATGATGATAGTAAGTTATGGTAGTAAAAGTATGGAAATCTTTATCTTCAAGGTACCCTACCCATACTTGTTTTGAAAAATGTTAAAACGTCCATTAAATACGACAATTACTAAAACTTAAAAGTTATGCAGATTATCCTGCATATATACACATAAAGGGAACAGAAAACATTTCTTCTTCTTTCTCCGATATCCTTTATACCCTCACGGGTGTTCGATCACAAAATGTTTAAAATCATTATTTTAATTTTGAAATTTCCTGAAATTCTAGAAGAAGAACAATTACCTGCAATTATATTTAAGCTACTCTAGAAAAAATTAATTGTTTTGGACCTCAACCATGGAGGATATACAGTACTGAGCCCACACCTCTTTTCGGACACCGCCAACCAAATTCCTTAGGAGAAACTACACCAAAATTAATTTGAAAACAGTTCAGTTTGATGTAGATCTATATAAGCAAGTTTAGTTTAGATATTCCCTGAATATGAATATGCATTAAAATATGAAAGTGCCTTTTGACGATTTAGTATGATTTAAACCCTTGGCATTTCATAATAAAAACTTAAAATTCATAACTAACAATAGAAGGAAGAAATCATGATACATTTCTTACATTCAAACATTTGCAAGAATTCTGTCATTAAAAATGAAACAAAAATATTTCTGAACACTTAAGTCAACATAATCAAACATCTTTGTTTTAGCTGAATAAGATTGCAGCACTTTGTAATTGATAATAATAGCACCAAAAATACAAATGTGTTCAAATTTCTCTCATTTGTACAATAATAAAATAATATACATTTTATAAAATTCTTCTAGAATGAACTATCAGTTTTTGTTACAGTTGGAGGAAAAGATCAGTACTTTGCACAGCAGTATTGGATATAAATTTTAAGGGTTTATAAAGTTTGACCAATATTTGTGTAAAATATCTTAAGATACTCAAATTCGTTAATATTTCTTCAGCAACGCGGAACAATGAAGTATGTACCTATTTATAAAATTGTTGTACAATAAACTATCTGTCTTCTTTTAAGCAGTTGCAGAAAATGATTGGTAAGTAGTGTATTGTAAGTATTGGTATAAAAATGCTATAATGAAATGATAATTATTAGTTTAAAAAATTTGAAGACATTTTATAATATTAATCACAGGATCGTCTATCCAAAAGATAACATTTTAATAAAATAACCACTAAAAAATATGCAGCCTGCTTTCAGTTAATCTCCAACAAACAGTAAAATTTACCCCTGTAGCATATACTAAGAAAACGCGTGTTGTTTAGGTTGCCTATACGAAACAAGTTACGTCATTATCATCTTCTGTGTTGAAAATTCTCACATGTTTGAGTTGCCTATTTGCAAGACCGGTTATATTCATATTTTACAAATTACAGATAATTGCAAAAAACTATACCGGAGTCTGTAGTAATCTTATCATTTTTTGCTTTATATGAACAATTTTATCTAAAAAACTAGTATCTAAAATGTTGCATGAGAATAATATGATAATTTTTCATTAAAAAACTAACTTGGTTTAGGCGAATTTATCCCCTTTTGCACTTAATTTTGGATTTAGTCGGTTCTGCAGTAAATATTTGTTTTAGGTATAAGTGAGAATGCTTAGCTCGAATATTAAATTTATTTATTTTTGATTATAAAAGATGAATATAAAGTGTACGCTTAAGAACTAAAACAGGATTTTCGGAATGCAACAATAAACAAACATAGTAGAAACTGAACAGAACAATTAAAAATTCTTATTTAAAATAAAATTTTTTTTATAAATAATATTGCATATTGTAGATTTTGGGAGGATGGGTTACCTATGTGCACTTAGGCCACAAAGGTGCCTCCCCAGCAGCTCCCCAATTTGGGCATCACCCAAGCCATCCAATCCTGTGGATGTACTTGCGGACATCCTCAACTGGGGTGTTGCTGATTTCGGCCATATCAGGTCAAAAATCTCCCAACATGGATCTTCTGATTGTTGCAAGAGCTGGGCAATGACACAGCCACACAGGACATGTTCTGCCGTCTCAGTATCCTTCTTGCATCCTCGACAGTTTGGGCTGTCCGCCAGTCCCATCCTGTGCATGTGTTGCCAGATACTACGAAACACCACATAACCTATTATGCCAAAGTCTGCAACGTTACACTATAGGGTGTTTCATCTTGTAAGGCAAAAAATAAAATGTAAAATTTTTGCAGACATTGCTTATGACCCGAGTCTCAGTGAAGTAAAAAATATAATTGGGAAAACAAGAAATCACAAACAAAAAATTATATTAAAACTAGACACTAAGATTAATAGGTAGTATGATAGGCAAAACATGTGTTATATTAATCAACTTCAAACGATGCAATCCCTTCTTTTGTTCATTTGATGACGACTTTTCTGTGATGCTCGACTACCCTCAACAAGAATTGTTTTT
>JABXWE010043118.1:0-13350 GCA_014611495.1 Limonius californicus | reverse complement strand
AATAGAAAAAATAGTATAAAGAACACGTTTCATAAGACCACTTGTCGCACTCGTCCGTTGAAAAACTCGACGCTTCGCGTCTCGTTTTTCAAACTTGAACTCGTGCGTTAAGAGAAGGCCTTATGAAACTAGTTCTTTAATATACTATATGGGAAATGAATGCGGGGATATCCGAATACTCGGTTCCGCACCCTGCTGCCACTTTAACCCTGTTTGAGGTAGTTAGTGACGTGGCGCACTAACCCAAGGCGACCGACGGCTTTAGGTACTCTCCGAGGCACCGTTTTACATTACTTTACATTAGTAAGTTATACTGTTCCTTCACACATGCCACTACTAAGCTCAAAATGCACCTGTACCCTGTCTGCACAAACCCGTATAAGATTCTATAAAAAAATACTTAATTTACTACAAGTCAAAATAATAGCACATCAAATGGCACAAAAATAAATAAACAATATAGTCGGCGGTGGTGTGGTGGTAGCTCAGTTGGTAGAGCGCTCGCTTTCTGAATAAAACGTCGATTCTGGCTTGGGTTCGAAACCTAAGCAGAACTATGCAGATTTATAAAAATCTTGTCTGCAACCCACCACACACAATTTCCCAATTCGGCTTGCAACCGTGGGATCTTAATGCTCAAAACCTTCTCTGGAATTTCTGTCGTTCGGATTCGACGTTAAACTGTAGGTCCCCCGTGTTTCTACCTTAGCGCTGAGGAGAAACACGTGGCAGAGAAAAGGCCGATGCCCAGCAGTGGGACGGAAAGGCTGTTGATGATGATGATGATGATGATAGTCGGCAATAAGTTAAATATAAGAATATAGCAGGCAATTAAATAATTACAAAGCAATAAAAAAATGGCAGTAATGATAAGCATAATAATGCAAGCAAATGATTAATTTTTCCGAAACAAAAAGTAGATAAAAATAATGCACTAAACAATAATTGCAGAATCAATAAAAAAAGTTAACAAAGTAAAACAACGTCGAATAGTTAATACAAGCGAAATAAATCAGCAATAATATAACTTATTCAGTCAACTAGATAAGCAAGTCGAATTAATACTCCATAAGGCAAGCATAAGATAAATGTAACAGTCAAAAACAAAATTATTAAATTATAACCCAACAATACAGTCTAATTAGGTTAAAAATGTAAACAAATTAGCACTGGTATCAGTTAGTTAATGGAAACAATTAAAATCAATAAATGAGTAAGAAAACAAATATTCAAGATATCATTGCGGAAAACACTTCTGAAATAAAACAATCGAACAGAGGCTAGGATACTAGCAACAAAAGTAAATAAATAAATAGTAAATTAGAGTAGCGCAAAAAAAAAAAGGAAAAGGTAGACCGCCAACACTGTGCCGCGATAGGAGAGCTGACCTATATGGGGGTAGGTATTGTCAACACCCGAAAAATAATTAGAGCGATGCACTAAATGAACTAAAATACAACCAACGATATCCGCAATTTATATCTCGGGAATAAATCAAAATACATATTACGTTACAGCAACGATCAATTAAAAATACCATACTAATCGTATTAACACAAATATAATTTAATTAAGATAACAAGAGTTGAACAATTTACTGTAAGACAAACAGTAATTAACAAAACAATAAGAATTTGCCGTGTAAGAATACTTAAATACACAAAAGCGTAGATTTGTTGGACGTTTGAGCGTAGGAAAGCTCTCGACAAACAGTAGCGTAAGTTGCAAAAACGATGTAGATTGGCTGGTACGACTCGTTCGATCGTAGAGACGTATAGTTGAAATAATAACAAAGGCGGCAAATACCTTGAGATACGACTGGATTTGGGCTTCAGAAAATTAACAGTATTTTAACTCCTAGGTATAATTGATAGGAACTTCCTTCCAATTGGCTCGATAAGTGAGATTCGATTATCTTCGATCTTCGTAAAGATTTCATCCTCCCAAAACAATGAAGACCAATGCGGTATATTTTCGATAATATTTTCTTCAAAACGAAAGAATACCAAACCTTTAACTTAAGATTCACTAGATAATCCAAGAAATAACTTGACAAAATTGGACTAGCTGAACCTTTTCTCTACTAAAAGTCAAAGAGTAAACATGGCGAAACCTTATCACTTCCCGGAAATGCTTTGGAACGGAATTGAGAAAAAGAAAGTTGGAATCGCTCCAAATTCAAAATTTAGATGTTCGAAGCCCGGAAATCGAATTAAAATGAAAGTCATGGAAACAAGGGACAATTTAAATATAGAAAAAAAAAACGACCGTAACACTACTATTTATTTTTTTATTCGCCTGAAATTGAGACATAAAAGAATTAAAAACTATATTTTGTTTATTTCGGTTAAGCTGCTGAATAGAGCAATTGCCGTTAAAGTAATTGTTCAAAGTGACTTCCGTTAACTTCCATACATTAATACAGACGACTTTGAACGAGAGAGCGACCATTTACGAGAACTTGCGGTGTCAATTGTCGACATTCTTCTATTATTCTCTGCCTAAGATCTTCAATGTTGGCCGGCTGTGTTGCATATACTTTGGAGTTCAAATGCCCCATAACAAATAATCCAACGGAGGCAGGTCTGGTGATCTAACCGGCCATTCGATGGGACCACGTCTTCCAATCCATCGTCCAGGAAACCGATTGTTCAAAAATTCTTGAACGGGAACCACATAGTGAGGAGGTGCTGGAAAACTAGTTCATCTTCAAGCAAATTTTCGTCATTTTCCGATGCCTGGAAAAGTTGATTTAAAGACTGTTTGTTACCCATTGCAACGTGTCCCAAAACAGCAAGTTCAACAGGTTCATTAATAATTGGTCTTTCTGGTTGATGGTTTTTGTTTGTCACTGAGCCGGTTGCCATGTATTTTTGCATCAACTGTATAACATACTGATGTCGGATAAATTTATCGCAATGAATTTCATTGAAAGCATGCGCTGCAGCTCGTGCACAGTCGTTATTTTTGAAATAAAAACACACAATCTCGATTCTTTCGGCAGTGATGTAAACCATGTTGACACTTTTATTATATTCAAAATGAACTGAATGTTGATTGATGAAAAAACAGAAGATGAAAGAAAAGCATCTAGGAACTGCTGTATTCAGCAGCTTAACCGAAATAAACAAATTATAGTTTTTAATTTTTTTATGTCTCAATTTCCAGCGAATAAAAAAAATAAATAGTAGAATGAATTCCTTATGAAATAACTTTTCCAACGATGTGCCACACGTGGTATGGTGCCATTTGAAATTTTAGAGGGGGTGGCTGTGACGGCTAATGGTTGATGACAGACGTCCGGATTTTAGGTAAAAAGGTGTCCCCTTTGCTGTTTTTGTTGATTTCAACCAAACAATTGTTTTGAAAGATACTGAGGGTGGCTACTTTTCGTTGAAAAAGACTGTATGTATATGTATTGCACTACTGCCGTATCATAAACCTGTTCGTACGTGTTATTCATTGAGCAAGTGAACATGACCGGTTGGACTTCAAATACATTCGAAATGACCTTGTTATTGTCTATTATAACAACGCTTACGGAAGTAGCTAATTTTCTTGATTTTATTTCCGCTAATTTAGGTAATTCTAATTTTCTGAGGAATGTAAGATGCGTGAAGCGAATACAAAGTAAAGAAACGCGAATAATCAGAATGTAACAAATTATAATATTTTATTGAATTTATAAATACTTGGTTCAGTTAGATTTAAGTTATGATCGCAGCTAATAGCGCAATCAGGGTGGAAACGGTAAAAAATCCAAAGAAGAAATCCACCAAACAATTCAGGAAAAAAATATAAAATCCAACGAAATAAAATCCAGAAAACTAATAATTCATTTCGACGACTAATCTGACACTACCTACAAGTTAAACACGCATAAATTTAGAGTCGAGGTAGGGTACGGAAGGCGCTGCGATCATAGTTGATTTCCTTAATTTGACAATACATGAAGGAAAATAAATGTCACATGTATAAAGTTTGGTTATGTTATAATTGTCAAGAAATCAGCAGCGCCGTTTGCAGAAATTAGGAAAATGTATCTTCAACCTGAAATATGTAGATCATGTTAAACATTTAGAAACTATAAATATTTCATTTAATGAGGCTGGGTGTGCACAGGTTACATGAAAAGGTATCGGGACGGGAACTTGTGTATTTCTTTATGTATGAAGAACACGTTCCATATTTTTAGATTATATTGTTCACAGAGTTCAATTAAACATAAACCAAAGGCCTAGCAAAAGAAAAACGACGGGCATACTTGCAATACCTATCGAATAAAAATGAAGATGAACGCCAACGCTACATAAGAATAGGAAACGAAGTAAACTCCAGAATAAAGAAAATAAAACAAAATTACTGGACAGCTTTTACGCGAGGCATGGAAAGTGACCTATATGGTGCGCAGAGAAAAGTATGGAAAATGCCAAGGAGACAAAAAAGTAACGTAAATGAATACCAGCAAATAAACTCCATCAAAAGCGAATAGTGGCAAGAATATTTAAAAGGATTGTACTCAGAACAGCAAAGCAACATTGAAGAAAAAATAGGCTAGCATACGCAGAAGAAGACGTAAGAGACAAAGATAACAGTGTCGAAATTGACCAAGAGATTGTAAGAACGGCAATAAAGAAACTCAAGGAAAGAAAAGCGCCAAGCGAAGACGGCATTACCGATTAACTCATAAAATATGGAGGACAAAGACTGATTTCGCAAATAACGACACTGTTTCAAAAAATAATAGTAAGAGAAGAAATACCAGATGACTGAAAAAATAGCATTACCATACCCATCTACAAGAAAGGCGACAAGAAGGATCCAGAGAATAACCGAGGAATAGCACTGCTCAAATCGGCGATGAAATTATTCACCAGTATACTAAAGGAAGAAATTAATAAATATATAAACATAAGCGAGGAGTAGCAAGGGTTCCGACAAAACAGATCCACCACCGACGCAATATTTATTATTAGACAAATAAGAGAAAAGGCGATAAAGTACCAAAAGCCTGCTTTCTTATGCTTTGTGGACATGACAAACGCCTTTGATAAAGTACAGTTAAAGGACAAACTAACAATATTAAGACAACATAAAATACCAAAAGAAATAATACGCATAGTATACGCACTTAACACAAAAATTAGAAATAGCAGCGAACTAACCAAAAACATAAAAATAAGATCAGGTATAAGACAAGGTGATGGCCTAAGTCCGTTACTGTTCTGCTTACTAATGGGCAAAATAATAGAACAAACAAAAACTATAAATGACGAATACAGAATGGGAAACGAAGTAATCAAACTAGTAGGTTATGCTGACGATAGGGGAAAGTGAAAACGGCTTGCAAAGACTATTATTCAAATTTAGAAAAGCGGCGGAGGAATATAACATGCAAATAAATGTTAACAAAACTAAATGTTTAACGGTTACAAAGGGACCAATACGATGAAAACTAGAAATAGAAGGTATAATAGTGGAGCAGGTAATGTCATTTTCCTATCTTGGAATAACAGTAACAAGCCACGGTGACATACAGACGGAAGTCACGAAACAAACTAATAGAGCGGTAGCAGTATCAGGCGCATTACGAGAAGTAGTATGGAAAAACAAACATATGAATACAAAGAGCAAGACAAACTTTATAAAACCTGTATTAGACCAATATAACATAGAAACAAGGGCGGACATTAACAGAACAAAAATAACGCTGAGAACAAACCAAATGAAAGTTCTGAGAAGTTTAACCGGAAAAACAATGAAGGCTGATTCCCACTATACGTTAAGCCAGCGGCAGGTGACCGACAGGCACCGGACCGACAATATTTTGTTTTCATTCCAACTATCCATCTAGCAGGTAGCAGGCAGTGCTACCTCACCGTATTTTATATTTAGTCATTTTCAGTAGTTCTGTGCAGCACACAATGTTCAAGAACTACAATAATTGTGATTTAGCGATAATTGCTTTGCTACTTGAGTAAGAGGAAGAAGAATCAAGTAGAAAAAGCCAGCGTCGAAAGATATGGGTACATAAATCATTGCTGAACAGGAAAACCGAAGGAGAATTATTTACATTATATAGGGAACTACTGGACGATGAAGCTAAATTTCACCAATATTTCCGGATGTTCAGATATCAATTTAATGATTTATTAACCAATATTGAAGACGCTATTGTTAAAAAAAGTACTACGTTTAGGGAAGCCATAACACCATATGGTATTGTTAGCACTTACCTGGTTGTTTTAATTCCTTGCCAATTTCCTTCCAAGTTCGTTTCTTCTTGGTATTGTCACTATAGTTTCGATGGCACATATTATAGCAATTCATTGCTTTCAACTAGCAAAATTAATTTTTCGTCGTTCATTGTTGCAAAATAGATGTTAAGCTCACCAAAATGCAAGTGCAAATAATTAATGCCGGTGGCAAGCAGGCGACAATCTGTTTACACTATAAGATCCGTCACCGAACGGACAGACGCCGACAATCAAAACATTCTCGTCAACAATGCCGGCCGGCGACTGTTTTTGATTGTCCGTGTCGGTGACATATAGTGTGAATATTCCTATTGTAAGTACATTTGATAATATTTTGTCGGTGCGGTGCCTGTCGGTCGCCTGTCGTCGGCTTAACGTATAGTGGGAATCAGCCTTAATAGATAGAGTAAATAACTAACAAATAAGAGAATATTTTGGCGTGGAGAACATAGTACGATGGGATAGGAAAAGAAGAAGAAAATGGAACGAACATGTACAAAGGATGGACGACCATAGAATAGCAAAAATATGCAGGAACAACAAACCCCACGGAAAAAGGCCAAGAGGAAGACCACTGAAGAGATGGAAGGATTCTTGGACCTCAGTATCTCAAGAACAGGCTTAGAAATTGAAGTAAAACAGATTAATGACCTAATAAGAAGAATAAGTAAGTAAGTAGAATAAATAGTATTCAACATAAGAGCAGAGCTTTCCTTACACAAAACCTTAAAAATACCACGTTCTGCGAGGATAGCCGCGTTAAAGCGAAGTTTTATTGTGGAAGTACCAGGGAATACATACATTTAAATTTATTAATGAAATATTAAAAAATGTATTTTCAAAAAGACTAGACTATAATAAGAATCTGCCTAAATATAAATATAAAAATAGGAAGAAGGAAAATGCTTAAAAAGAAACTTCTCTCGACTGTAAGCTACCTGAAACAAAACCAAGATCAATATAAAAGGTGAATGGAAGCAAAAATTAATCAACCAAAGCTCAAGACACTAAATTTTACCAAACTAAACGAAAAAATCACCGCTGAAATACAATCCATAAATAATAAAATATATACAAGAACAAAGCTAGTGTTGTAGCTATTATATTAGTCAACCCAATTATATTATTCTGTTACCATTATATATTTGTAATATTTGTATTCTATTTAAGTTCTTATGAAAGTCAGCCAATAGCAAAGATTACTTAGTAACATTTCGGAAAAATTTATATCTGTTAGTTATCAGTTGGACTTTCATTATTCATTTCATTATATTATAACTGACCAGCGAGTCTATTCAAAATTTTCCATAGCTGTGATCTTTGGTACTGGACTGTCAACAATTGATAATATGTTATTATATATAGGAATAGAATAGTAATCAGAACAACTTCTACTTCTAATATTATTCATGTAACTGCAGCAGTGTGATACTGTTAATTTTCACAAATATACAAAACAACCTGTTGAGTGTTTCTTTTACTGCAAGGCGCAACAAATTGGTGGCAGCGGTGTGGGATACGTTTTAGTTGGCGTAACCATTAAAAAGACTCTACGGTGAGACTTGTTAAGAAGACACACAGTTTTGGACGGCATCAGGTCAAGAAGCATTGGTAGTCCCAGGTCCGGAGAAATCACGTCCTGGTATCGGGAGGTTCCTCTTGCGGTTGGAGAAATAACATCCCGAGGTTCCAGCTTCACCGATCATCAAAGGGTTGCTACAAGGCCAGGTTTGGAGAAATTACATACTTGTGCAGTGGTTGAAAATGGCAGTTTGCGTTACACTATTACTGCAAGTTGTTTAGAATTATTACATTGATCATCTATTAGAAAAACTCTATATGAATCGATTCACACGTTCGTTGAATGATTTATCAAATCTTTATTTGAATCCTAATATCAGTGATCCAGATACACAATCTTCTGTATCTAATACTAGTAACAACGATACTGTAGTTCCAATTAATATCGAAAATCGTAGAGAAAGTTTTGAACTTGCAAACATTATGGCGAACAAATTAAGTTTAGAAGCCGCATTAAAAATGATTCCTATGTATGACGGTAATTCAGTTGATGAATTGCACAGATTTTTTAAATGTTGTGAAATTGCTAGAACTAGTATAGAAGAAACTGCTAGTCTTATTTTATTACGAGGTAGTATTACCAAATTAAAGGGTAAAGCTCTTAATTTATTCAGGTTTAAAGATCCCTCTTCCTGGATGGATTTCGAATTAATTTTAAAAACTAGCATAAATCAACGTACTTTGACCGACATTCAATTAGAATTTAACAGGTGTTCCCAAAAGCCAAATGAATCAGTTGAGGATTATTCAAAACTCGTAGAAACATTATACAATTCCTTGCTAGATGTATTAACAAAAAATAAGGATGCAGATAAAATTGCGACGATCGAAGAAGTGTTAAAAGAACAGGCTGTAACTAATTATGTAGAATGTTTTAGGCATCCACTAAAAATGTACATTAAAGCAAAAACTCTTGAAAGTTTCGAAAAATGTTATCAAAAAGCTCTCGAAGAAGAACGAATTTTAAATTCTACTGAAAATATAAATAATAACTTCTCTCAACCAGGTACAGGTTCTAGACATGTTTCAGGTGTATTATTTTGCAATTACTGTAAAAAACAAAATCACACAATAGACAATGTTTTAAAGTAAACCGTAAAACCGGTACAACCAATGACTATTCCCATGGCGCACCGGGAAAATCTAGAAGTTGCACAAAATTACCCTTCAAGAGGTAAAAGTTTTCACCATCCTCGAAAACATTTTACTGATTCACAAAAACCATTTGAAGCAATTCAATTTGATAAAAATCAAGGTCAAAGTGTGAAGGCCGTTGAAATTAAAGATCAACAACCACATTCTTCAACGCAAAATTTATATGTAGTAAAACAAAAGGATTTAAAAGATGATCATTTTTAAGTAAAAAGTGTTCATTCAGACACAGGTATTTTTGAATTCTTAATTGACACTGGAGCCCAGGTCAATATAATTAAAGCCTCAAACGTTAAATCGTTAATGCAGAGAAAGCTATTTATTTGTCAGGTATCGGTTCAGAGCAAATTCTTTCCTTTGGTGAAATTTTAATTCAAGTAGAAGATCATGCCGATCCTATCGCTTTTCAATTGGTATCAACCACTTTCCCTATTCCCAAGGACGGAATATTAGGAAAACATTGTTTAGTAAATTACAGAGCGGTAATAGATTGATTTTCACAAACATTGAGTATTAACCCAAATTCCACAAATTCTATTAATAATACTACAGCAAATTCTAAATTTAAAGCAGAAACTTTTATAGAAAATACCTATAAAATTCCACCACGTTCAGAAACTATTGTTAATTTACAACTGCCTAAATCAGATTTAGATTCTTGCTTCTACATCTCACATTCACAAACTATTGAGAACATTATTATTGGAAATTGTTTAACAAAACGCAGTAACGGTAAAATGAAAATTCCAATTTTGAATCCTACAGACGATCCGATTACCATTAAATCATCTGAACTATCACATATAAAATTTGATATTTTTTCATCGGAAAAAGAACTCGATCTTTCTGTACAAAATTCTTGTGAAATTGTTCATTTCCTCCGGTTTATACACTCCACGTGTCTCAAAGGAAAACTACTACACACGTTGGTAAATTAAACTTTTTAAATGAAAACATTCACACGGAACATTTGAATTTAGAAGAACGAGAACCATTCTCTCAATTTGCAAAGATTTTTCGGATTTATTTTATTTTCCCGGCGAACCTTTATCTTGTACGGATGTACTTGACCATCAAATTAGAACGCCAGCAGACCAAATACCTATAAACGTTCGTCAGTATAGGTTACCAGAATCTCAAAAACAAGAAATTAATACACGAGTTGCAAAAATGGAAAGAGACAAATTGATTGTTAAAATTAAATGACCTTAGAATGCCCCATTATTAGTAGTTCCTTGAAAACCAGATGTTTTGGAAATAAAAAATATAGAATAGTAGTCGATTTTAGAAAGCGGAATGAGGTAACATTAGCAGACGTTTCCCCGTTGCCTCAGATTTCAGAAATTTTAGACCAGTTAGGAAATTCTAAATATTTTTCAACGCTTGATTTAGCATTAGGTTATCATCAGATTCAAAGAATGTAAACGACCAAGAAAAAACAGCATTTAGTACGGCTACAGGACATTATGAGTTTTTGAGGATGCCATTTGGACTAAAAGGTGCACCCGCATCGTACCAAATACTTATGAATACGGTTCTTTCAGGACTACAGGGTACTAGATGTTATGTTTATCTAGGTGACATAGTCGTTTATGCAACAAATTTAAAAGAACATGAAAACAAACTTCGCGAAATATTTACATGTCTTCGAAAAAGTAACCTAAAGTTACAACCTGAAAAGTGTGCATTCCTTCGAAAAGAAGTAACTTATTTAAGGCACATAATAACTCAGGCAGGATTAAAACCTGACCCAGAAAAAATTAAGTCAGTTTTAAATTTCCCGGAGCCCAAAAATTCTAAGGACATTCAGTCATTTCTACGCCGATGTGGTTATTATAGGAAATTTATGGAAAATTTTAGCAAAAAATCTAAACCACTCACTAATCTTTTAAAGAAAAACACAGATTTTATTTAGACGGCTTCCCAACAAGAATCTTTTCAGAATTTGAAGGAGTGTCTCACAGAACCACCTCTTTTAGAATACCCAGACTTTTCTAAACTTAAACAAAGCAATAGGTTCTATTTTGTCACAAGGACCGATTGGAAGTGATCTTGCAATCGCCTATGCAAGCAGAACTTTGAATATAAGTGAAATTAATTACAGCACTACAGAAAAAGAGCTTCTCTCTATTGTTTGGTCAGTAGGTCATTTTAAACCATACTTATATGGGCTAAAGTTTTTTATAATCACGGATCACGAACCCTTGACTTGGATTTTTTCGCTAAAGGACCCAGGTTCTCATCTCATGCGATGGCGCATTAAATTAGAGGAGTACGACTACGAAATATTACATAAAGCAGGCAAATTAAATACAAATGCCGATGCTTTGAGTCGTGTGTGTGCTGTAACAGCACGAAGTCAACTCGAATTAAATAAAAATAAAAATATAGTTGCATTCGATAGCAACTCAACCAATGAAAATTATCTAGAATTCATTTCAAAAAGAATAATCATCAATAATTACATTGTCGATACAGTGGGAGATTTATTTAATGCACCAAAACAATTCGGGGACTGCCCAAATCGCCGAATGCCCAAAACGCCGACACGATATTTCGTCCAAAACGCCGACTCCCATTCCGCCGACAATGTCCAAAACGCCGAATGGTGTTGGTGACCAAAACGCCGAACGGCGCTGAGCGACGTCACATCGTTCGTGAACATGACGTCGGAGCCGAATACCATTCTAAATTTGTACTTGGCCCAAAACGCCGACTGCACATCGATTCGGCGTTTTGGCCATTCGGCAAAATGTCCACGAACGCACCTATGAGCCTTGTCCATTCGCCATTCGGCGAAATGTCCTATAATGCAAGTACGAGCCTCGTCCAAAACGCCGACCACAACCCAAGTCGGAGTTTTGATTACTGGGCCACTATCGACGAGAAAAATTTAAACAAATTCGTTTGAGCCAACTTTGATTTATAAATTTTTAAAAATTTGACTTGTATTTTTTTAATTTCATATTTTTCGGATAATTTTTGTTTTGGACGGTAGGTACATTTTTGGTAACACATTTCGAAACACCGCGTATATATTAAATACAGGGGGTATTAAAAATGGCGGATAATATTTACGCGCCTCTACGTTCATAAACGAGCAAAAAACTCTAGTACCAATTTGGTCTTAGACGAAGAGTTTTAAAATTATTACCACTTGAAAGTTTTTTAACTTGGCAACGCTACCCAACTGAAACGTAAGCGGATGCATGCATTTAATTACCCTTGATCATATATTGTAATTCCAAAAATAAATAAAGTATGTACCGACGTCATTTTTGAAACATTTATAAATTTCAAAAATGACATTAATGACAATCCGTTTGTCATATATGCAGCTATCTTTTTAATTTTCATATTAACAATCGAAAAATTACTCCAGCTTATAATGCACTGTTGCAACGGCTTCCAAAATTACAAACAGCAGATTTTGTATTCTTGAAGACTAAATTGTAAGTAAACTGATTACCAAAATGGTAAAATTTATATTTGATTACTTATTTTACTTGCTGGACTATCAGTTGTTAATACTCTTTAAATGTATCTTTCAACGATAGTCGAAATAAATTACAAAGTTTGGTCACTAATGACTCCATAGTTAAAAGGTTAACACTAAATTGGTACTAAAGTTTTTTTGTTTGGTTATCAACGTAGAATCGCGTGATGTAAATATGATCCGCCATTTTTAACATACTCTGTATACATACATATACAAGGTGTTTCCTAGGTAATCTAAAATAATTAAAGAGGTGATTCCTCAATCCATTTTATGGAGAAAAGTTCATATGAACATATATGCTCGGGGCTTTAGTTTTCAAGATACAAGGTGTTGAAAATTTCAATTTTTTTGAAATTATATTTAATATATTGGACAGCATGTGAGATATTGATTTGAAATTTAGTACATGTATATCTTTTACCAACAACAACTGTGCTAGAATAGCTTGACGGAAAATGATGTACATGGTGGTTTGTTTGTAAGGTTCATGAAGCTGTCTTGTCTTTCTCCGCACCCTCTTTAACTATTTTTGATGATACGCCATTACTGTAATTTCTTCAAATTGCTTGATATTACCGAGAACTTTTTACCTCTTGCAGTTTTGTAATAACCCCATTCGTTTATGAGTAATTCGAATGGAAGTAAATGCATGTAAATAGTCGTTAGTACTATTGAATACAGCAATTTTGTAACTTGTAATCAACTTCAACGCCATTTAAACATTTGAGTTTTCTAAACTAAACAATAACACCAGTAATTACATCAGACCAATCATTCAAAGCAGCACAGAAGATCAACAGGGATTGTCATTGCCGGAATCGTTAAATGTGCACTTAAAAATAAGCTTCTTACCCCCTGGAT
>JABXWE010043117.1:0-16526 GCA_014611495.1 Limonius californicus | reverse complement strand
TTGCTTTCCTTCTTTGGGGGAAACTCCATTATTCAAGTATTGACGTTTTAGTTGCTTAAATATATTTTATAATACACGAATGTAGCTTACAATAATTTATTAAAACCAAATGATTATATTGGAATTATCACTGGCGGCTGTGTTTCAGGAGTTCATCACAATTCCGCCAGAGGGCGTATTGCTTAGCTTGAATCGCCCATACTAATGGATTATTTTTTGTGGGGGTATCTGGACATCATTCTACTTAATTGCCTAGTTTATTGTGTATTTTTCAATGATATTTCCTATTATATCATTATTAAATTTTAAAACGTTTCTCCATAGGAACCTGTGAGCTTTGTACCGATATTTCATAGCCAGGTCTGCATTCCGTTGCGTACATACATATTTACGGTTTCATCTCAGAAACTGTTGGCTAAAACAAAACAAACATACCAAAAATATGTAATTTGAATCGTTTTTTCAATTTATGATTCAATAATGCACATACTGAATAGCACAAAAACATATTATAGGAAATACACCGTCGATTGCAGCGCTCTCTATGGCTAAGTTTAGATAATATTTACATAAAAAGTGTGTCGTGAATTCTCAAGTGCCTGCGCCAAGTATGATCATTATGTATCATAGCATTCTAGAATTACTAATTAAAATGTATTTATGTCTACCCCTTAACTTTGAAGAGGCTGTAACTTCGCTGACGTGCAACTTACGGTATGTGTAGTTCAGTCGCCTTATCTTTGGATATACAGTGTGTTTCACTTCTCACTTTCACACCACCGTATCTTTCTTATTAGGGCTCCAACCGATTTCAATTTTGGTCAATTATACTACCCTTTAGAGTGGTTATTTTGACAACTTTTGTATAATTTTACTACAAGCCAATAGCTTACTATGATCAAAATTAAATACGAAAAATTGAAAAAATTTTTAAGAAAAGTTGTTCAGAATCACGAAAACAGCCCTGATAAATAAATATGATTATTCAATGTTTCGCATTTATTATTGATCATAGTAGGCTACTAGTTGGCAGTAAATGATTTAAAAATTATCGCAATAACCGGTTTAAATGGTAGTAAAATTGGCCAAAATTTGAAATAGATCGGTAAACCAACAAGGAATATACAGCTGTGTGAAGGTGAGAAGTGGAACACACTATAGATTTACTGGTATATTAAACACGCCCTGTATAGTAGGTAAGGTGCAAATTTATGGATGATTGTTACTAGCGGATGCATAAAAGAATTGTTTACCATGAAGTCATTTTACTATTTCATAATGTTTTAATAAGTTGGCAGAAATGCGCATAACAAAAATACCGGAGTTTTTAAAATTAACACACACACTTCTCGGAAATATTTATAAAACTTTGATACTGAAAATGCAATATTTTTTCGATAAGATAATATTTGTCTATTAACTATTAACTAAAATCGTACACATTGGATTCAGACTAACAAAACTCACAGAAATTCAGTAAATATCTGTAAATACAAATGCACAGCTTGCCGGTTTTAACCTTGCTTGTGAGTGAACATTGGGCACTACCACCACTACCACGAAATTGGTGGGGGAGGCCTGCAGATCATTTCATCGTGTGCTTGTAGCAGTCAACATCGCTGTAGACTCGAGTGAAAAGTTCGTGCAATGAAGTGTCAATCTAGAATTAAGGCAGGAAAGCGTACGCGCTTTACTTTTACTGAGTGTACCGAATGCTAACTGCCCATATACATTGTATTCCTCTCTGTTCCTCCTAGTACCCACTCTTTCTCGCGCTTCGCACATCGCACCAGCAAAGTTAAATCCGGTAAGTTCTACAAGAATGAGAATATAATTTACTGGTTGCAGCTGCAACTTTCATATTAAAGTTTGCTTCGAATGTGGAAACCTTAATTTCTCTTGGTGTGGATACTACATAATTGGAGGAAATAATTACATATGGTTTTAGCCTCAAAATTAAAACCTTTCAATAAATATTAATGTGTAATTACGTTTTCCATGTTTACACACCGTGTCCGAAAAGTATGGAATATGTTATATAGTGCATTAAATACACATTTTATGAAAAAATGTTTCAAATAGAACTTGTTTAGTATTTAGTTTTCTATTATAGGTCAATATTTAATTTTTTTTTTTTTTGAAAACAAAAGCGCTACGCCTTACATGTAATGTTTTTTATAAATAGCAAGGTACCCCTATATTACACTCATTTAATAGAGATTTTTTTCTCTTTTCATTGATATAAGACTTCAATGTCCTTAGGTAGGTACTTAAGTATGTTTTGAGAAAAACGTAAAATCGAAATTATGTACTGCTAGGTTTATTTTATTTATTAGCACATTACAGTATTAACCTGCAGCAGATGTTCAAACTGTGCACCTTTCACAGTTTGGCAATAATATACTAGGCTTTCAAATCCGCTAATAGCATTTACTGTTATTTCTGGTGTGATAGCCCTCATCTCTATTCGAATACGTTCTTTTAAGCTGTCAAGGTCCTCCGGCTTATTTATGTAAACTCTATCTTTAAGGTAACCCCAAAGAAAAAAGTCTAGCGGATTTAAATCCGGCGAGCGAGCTGGCCATTCTATTACACCTCTTCTACCTATCCATCGATTAGCAAAAGTGTCATTGAGAAATTGGCGAACATTAATTCCGAAATGAGGAGGAGCTCCATCCTGCTGGAGCCATATTCTGTTATGTGGTATATCAGGATCTGCTTCATTGGGATATAAAACAGCCAAGAAGGGAACTAATTCAAATCTCAAAAAATGTAAATAAACGTCTGCTGTCAAAGTATTTTCAAAAAAAACGGTCCCAAAATTCGATTTCCAATAATCCTTGCTCAAACATTTATTGTCTGCCGGTACAGAGTGTGTCCTTCCACGTACCAGCTAGGATATTGTGAGGACCAGTAACGTGTATTTTGCTTGTTGATTGCCCCATTCAAACAGAAGGTTGCCTCATAAGTGAAGACGATATTTTTATGAAAATTTTCATCTGCTTCAAGTCGACCCGTTATTTCTTCACTCCAACCTTCGATCCAAATCGTCTACAAACAATTCTTGAACGACACAGCATTTGTACGGATACCAGCTTTCTGGTGAACAGAAGACTTCTTTAATTCACGGTCTCGAGCAATTTGTCGATCAGAAGCATGTGGATTTTCCACGACTCTCAGCATTACATTTCACACGTTCTTCATTATTAGCAGCTCTAGGTCTACCCGTTGTTGGCAAATCCTTAACAGAACCAATTACTTCAACATTTCGAGCAATTTTACTAATAGTAGACTGAAGATGTTCAGGGTACAAATTGTTAAATAAACTGCGAACTTCTTCCTGTTGTCTTCGTCTGTCCCCATATCCCAATATCATTAAAATTTCAGTACGATGTTTCTAAGTTAAACGAACCATTCCAAGTTTATTCCAAAAGTGTGTAGGTACTAACGTAAATCGAGATTAACGTTAATTTACAGTTAATTTGGCACTTCATACGAGTTCACGTATCACATTGAGATGCCGACCTCGGTGGTCTAGTGGGTAGCGCATCTGTCATTATATCCAAGGGACGCCGGATCGAACCTGGCTGAGTTTTCTAACGGAGAAAAATTTGAAAATCCGCCTTCTGTCGCATAAAAAGTAAAGCCGTAGGTCCCGTGCCACGTTTTTACGTTTTTTCTCAAAACGTACTTAAGTACCTACCCAAGTATATTAAAGTCTTATATCATAAAAAAGAGAAACAAATCTCTATTAAATGAGTATAACATATGGGTACCTTGCTATTTAAAAAACATTACATGTTAGGCGTTGCGCTTTTGTTTTCAAAAAAAAAATAAAATTAAATATTGCCCTATAATAGAAAACGAAATACAAAACAAGTTTTATTTGAAACATTTTTTCATAAACTGTATATTTAATGCACTATATAACATATTCCACACTTTTCGGACATGGTGTATATGTTATGTTATTATGTATGTTTATATATTTAACGTAAGGGCGGGAATGGTTCAGTGGTAGAGAGCCTAGTTTGGATGTAATAATCAAAACGTTTCCCGTTCGAATCTCCCCAGAGTCGGAAATTTTTCTAATTCCCTGGGTGGTCGGTACTGGGTCCCGGTCTCCATTTGCCATTGGGGATTAAATAGATGGCACTCCTCGAATTACGGTTGCATTAGAGAAGTAACAAGACCATTAACAAAAACCATTCACACAACAGCAGGTTAAACATGGTTACGCACCAACACGGTACCCCGCAGAGTCGGGCCCTGTTGTGCATTGCACAAACTAACTTAGCCTTGTCGCACACCAAAAGCGATGGGCCTCTAGGGCCTGTGAAAGCTTCATAATAATAATAAAAGAAAAATATATTAAACGTACACCCCTTAGAATCGAAAAATCAGTATTGTAGTCTGTTACGTTTGCTACAGTATAAAACGAAATAATTTAAAATCTTGACCATCATAGAAGCGGTTTGATATATTCAACTCTACGTATTTCAGAACATACATTACAAACGCGGCCTATTTATAGCTGCTGCTATTTACCATATAGCATATTTATAGCTTCTAAGCCCACAAAAAGTAAAGGGTAACCGCGGGTTCAGATGGTTAATTTTTGTTAAACTTATTTTAGAGACAGAACAAAAACGGCTCTTCTGTGAGCTGCTACACGATTTAAATTACTTATTTCGAAAGTGTCCTTCGTGATCTTGGCGATTTGAAATATAGGACGTCTGATGATATTAGTAAGATATCCATTAATTTAAATTATTTGACCCTATGCACATACTATATGAGTACCTATCTGAATCCAACTGATTCGGCTGCAATTTAACTCTCAAACCGTATTTCGCGCCTGTGTAAACCAGCTGGGAAAAATTCAAGAGAATTTATGGCAGCAGATTATATAAAATCTCCCCCGATTTTCTATTATTTTGCTTACTTATTAATTTATCATTCGTTATTCATTACGCCTTGACAAAAATCGCTTGAATAATGTGCTTAAGCGAAAAATCCACAGCGTTCTTTGTTGACGGCCCGGCATACATCCTTTTATGTCCAGCACACTAATAAGCGAGATAAACACAAATCTTTATGAAATGCATGCATCCCGCTTAATTTATTTTCACCATAAATCACCGACCAGGAGAAAAATTGGAAGCGCAGCAAGCGAATTGTTCTTGGTTGCTAATTAAGTCTAAGTTATGACTGAGTCTTCAGTAACCTACTTTAGATTTCCTTATTTATGGCTTTTTTTGTCCTACCTTCTGCTGCCTTAAATAATTGGCAAATTATTTTGTCGCTAATGACAAAGAAATTTTAATAAATTTTATAATTTAAATTCAAATTTTCTACTGATTCATTAACAGTCATTTTTATTTAACTCTTATATTACTAAAAAATGAATTATTACGTAAATATTTAGTTCTAAAAAGATTTATTTTATTAAATTCCTCTTTTTTCATTAAGTGGGTGTTTTCGTGGTGCGTCGCTTTATTTTGTCATGTCTTACACATTCCTGCCTGTTTTGGGGTATTGAAATGAATATTACGAAAGTGGGTTAACTATTTCCTCAATAAACAGTCGCCTTACTCTAAGATTCCTTTATGTATTCATTGTCTACGAAGACAGCCCCAATGTATTCGCGAGACCTTTTCCGACAGGTCCGCAATGTACATGTTACGGTCGATATGATTCATTGGAAATTATAAATAATTACCGGTTATTATTAATACAAACCAAATTACGAGGTTAAAGTGATAAATTTAAAGAACTAATCACATTAACCGGATGTTATTAAAAATTACAATCTTGTGATGGTAAATGTATAAAATTTCAATACGGCTTGTAACGCCTATGAGCAAAACAAAGGAAAAAAATACTAACTAAGAGCAATACAGCCAACTAAAATCCACATTGCAAAGTCCAGGCATCAAGGACAAAGTTCGACCAGCTACAGTCGAAGAAGGGAGGATATATAAGTCTCGGCACCACCTGTTTTAAAGTATCCTTCGCCCTTGAAGATAACACGATGTAAAAGAGGAACCCTCCTGGAGGGTTCGAACTTACCTTGCTTCGGCATTTGCTCAATTTGATACAAAAGAAAACTATATTACAACAATACACAATAAAACACGACAACATCAAGTTACCAAATTTTAATTTATGAAAATAATAATAAAAACGCCGAACACAACGCAACATGAAATTAACACAAATATCTATATATATATAAACAAATAAAGAAAATGTTGATGAGTAACAGAACACAATACAGAAAATAACTTACTCCAACATTAAATTAAACCAAAGTAGGGAACGTAATAATGCGAAATTACTAATACGACAGCATTACTTTCAACCCGCAAATACATCTAAAGACCAAACCCACTAAGTATACCAAGTTTCTCGAGGCGTCCTGAACCAAATACCCAGATTAAAGGTACCTAAATTATGGTATTAAGTACCAACGCACTCTTTAAACAAAATCAAAACGTTTCGCAATATCCCCCCTAAATGTTGAATTCTAAATAAAAAGGTTTGTGTACACTGTCGACCATTTGACAAACACAAACAAAATTTTGTTATATTACTATATATACTAAAACAATTGGAATTGAAATCACAGTAATTATAAAACATAATTTATCCATCCATCAATTTATAGATAAATAAGAATGTTGACGACGACCCCTTTCTGGTTGAAATTACAGTTTTCCGAATCTCCTTCGTACAATCAAAAATTTATTTAAGAATTGAAAGTAATCGGAACGGACGCACCTGCAATGTTTAATAACGCCGCTGATACTTCGGACTGCTCGGCATCTGCTGTATTCTCTGCAACGGAAGATAATTCCAATCGCGTCGCAATATCTCCAGGGCCTCCTTTATTTTAACTGAAGATAGATAATTTCGGCCGTATCGTATTCGCCTAAATACAATCAAATGCCTTAGAAATAAAACAATAGGATTTGGATTTTCCATGCTTAGCAAAAGATGTAAAACTGGCGGAAAGAACTTTCTCAGAAGATTTGCCCAAAAATCGGGATAACTCCCTGGAATACATATCACTACTATCGATAGCTACAATTCCACAATTGTGTCTTGAAAAGTAAATTGGGAAAACTTCCCAACCCTTAAAACGACATCTAAAATAATTCACGAACACGTGCACTTACAAGCTCAAAAATAATGAATGCCACACGGAAATATCAAAATCTCCATTTCCTAAACCGGAAATATACGAATGGATGAAACGAATTAAATCAAAGCCAAAATCGAATTAACCAAAAACATAAAGTATGCAATCCAAAATGCTATATTGAAAATTAACTATAAAACAACTACGCGTAAGGAATCGCACGTTACAGGCTTTTGCAAATGTAAAAATCAAGTGTTCTCTGTAATTCCAAGTGGTGCAATAAATTTTCCTGCAGAAACAAACAGTTAATTAATAACTTGAACACTGATATTTCGTGTTTTTTACTTTATATATTTGTACTATGGATTTAATTTTAATTCAGTGTTTATTTAAAGCTCAAATAATTTTTATTGTCTATTATCTTCGTTAGATTCAGTATTTGATTAAAATGACGAATCTTATTGTGTTAGTTAGAGTGCTTAGTAACAACAGCATTAGTCCAAAATGCCAAATTGATCTGCAGGGTAACAGGAATTTCCATCACATGGTCAAGTCTGCTTCCACAAAATCAACACTGCTTCCTGGTATATTACCAGGTAAAGTTTGAGCGATTCTGCAAAAACAGCATTCGTCCACAGTATTTCTTCTAAAAACAGCACATGTCCAGATCATGCGTTATTTTTGATCAAATTTTCTTTAGTTTGTATCCTACAATATCTTGCCAACTGTTGTGCATGTTGGCTGTGTTGTTTAGTAACAGAAAAGTTTTAAGTTTTAAGTTCAACGTTAAAAAAGTTACATTACACTGAAAATGGAGTCCAAGAGGCATGGTAACGGTAATGAAAGTAACTGACCAGAGAAGAAGACGGCAAAGAAACAAAACTGTGATTTAAACAGAGTAAGGTTAAAGGAAAAGAACATGTAAACTATGTCAACAAAAAGGTAAAACTCCGAAGAGTGGGAGAAGATTGCAGGTATCTATAAAGAGTGCAGAATTAATATTACCTTGATGTGACATATTAACCTATTTACAGGTGTAAGTGTTTTTAGTGCTTCAACAAGATATTTGCTGTAGGTAGGGCTTGTTGAATTAAATAATAAGCAAATAATTCGTCGAAACACTTTAAAATTATAAATATATATAATAAATTATAAGCCTTCTATATTTTCACGCTTTTTCCAAATCCAGGTATCTATTTAATTAATTAAGATAAAAATCGACGTGTTCGAGGATTTTTTCAAAAACATTTAGTGAAACATTTATTTCGATACTTCCAGACTTTACACATGCATTGTCTGTTCCCTTTGGAACCCATCTATGGTACGATTTTTATCTTCTAATTTCTTATGATAATAATTTTCTTTCTTTCTTTTCCGTTTTACGGCATTTTTGGAACCCTACAAGGGTATCGTCTTCCGTTTTTTTTCTATGTACCATTTATCCTTCTAAATGTTTCCCACCTTACCCAACTTGTTTATGGATTTCCTTCCTTCTCCTATATTTTTAGTGCCAATTCATTTTTCTCTTTGGTATCCTATTTCCAAGCATTTTCTGTGGTTGTACATACCACTGTAATTATTTCTGATATGTATCGTTTTTCAACTCATTTTTGTAGCATCCTCCTACATAACCCCTTAGCTCAAATTTATAGATGCTTTTCGACGTTATTCCATTTGTGCGACTCTTAACAGTCTTTCCTGTCGTTCTGATAGTAGTCTGATTTCTCGATTGCATAATATAACACTTCCTACCATGATTTTGTGTATTTGTTGCTATGTATTTTATGTTCGATATGTTTTGTACATTCAAGGCTGCTATTACTTTTCGACCCCACTCCAATCTTTTTCCTATTTCGTTTTCTATTTTCCCAACGTTTTTTATTTTAACTAAAATTGTTTTAAATATCCTTAAGAAGAAATATAGTGACCGACTCGGTGTCCATCCAAATATGTCAAGTTCAACACCTACGAAACAATTTGACAAACTAATATATTAAACAAATCTAAACATTTAGAGTTACCACGTTTATGAATAGCTAAATAAGTACATGCTAGGTAACCTGTTGTCGCTGTACATAAATCCCATGCATCAGACTGTATACCAAAATATTTTGCTTATTGTTATGTGTAACGGATTTTAGAAATATTAAAAGGATTGGGGTTGCGCAGCAAAGCACTTTTATTTATATTGAACGGTTTGTTTAGTTGCACTTTCAATTTAAGTGTAGCTTGGTGTCTATCGTATAAAGTTGGCATGGCCTTAAGAGATGTGTTAATACTTAGTGGCAGTAGCATTTATGCTTTTCGGTTAGTTGTTATTTTCTTTAGTTAGATAGAGGGTAGCCTAAATAAATTTTCTAAAAGCAAAATCCACCTGCACGAAAAACGCATTGCCCTTCTACCTTGTCTCCTTCATTTTCTTTCTTTAATTTTCTTGACGATATGGCCTTATTATATCTCTATAATTACCACAGTCATTTATCGGGACTATGATTTATATTGATGATATGTATAAAACTTACCATTCTTTGGGAATGCTTCTTATGTTAAAAATTTCTGCATTAGCACTGTAATCACAGTAAGAGTTTATTTGCTTCCAGGGGTTTCCCTGATTCGAATTGTATTTATTGCTTTGTATACTTGCCTTTCTATAATTTATTCATACTGCATTGTTTTGACGCTTGTATTAATAAGTTTGTTATATTTAAACAATTTTATTCGATTTATATTACTTAATTCCAGAAAGTGCATTTCTTACTCGACCAGGGATACCACTACCAGTACTATTTTTTTCTGTGTAGAATGCCTTAACTTATCTTATATATTTCCATTTTATTGAACTACTTCTACCACCTACATATATTTGTATTTCTCTGTCCATTTTTACCTACGTTCCTTTTGTTTTACCCTGTAAGTTTATAATTTTTAATCTGTTTCTTATATTTTTACTTCCCATACTCTCAGTATGTTTTAAGTTCCTGAGTGTATGAACAGTGCTCGGACCACTCTGAAAATGGCGAAGAAGGCGAAGACGCAATTCTCAGCGGTAAAAGTGATGGCCACAGTCTAAAATAACAGGGAATGTCTACAAAGAAACAATAATCAATGTGAAAGCAGCTTTATGCGAGAAAAGACCTCACAATTTTGCCCAGAAAACTGTGCTTCTGCAGGACAACTGCAGGGTCATAAAGCACGAACCGTTAAAGCAGTAATTGATGAATACGACTTTGAAGAATTACAACATCCACCGTACAGTCCCGACCTCGCCCCCTGTGACTATTATCTCTTTCCAAAGTTCAAAAAACACTTGAGAGGGCGTCGCTTTTTGTCGAATGAGGACTTGAAAAACTCTGTGGAGTCGTATTTTGCAGAGGTACCAAAAGAATTTTATGTGGAATAATAAAATTTTGTTTGTTCTCTAACTTGTTTCCTTCATACTAACATAACATAAAAAACTCCTCTCGTAATTACGATAGTATTCGTTTATGAAAAACATCGAATTAAATTCTAACAAACTATAAAATGTCATAACCCCTCAGAAGCTTTTAAACTAAATAACCAGTACTTCAACCCGAAAACATTATCTCAATCCCCTTCTAACAATGTATAACAAACATGTCTGTGTTGTTTACGTACAAACTTTGCAATGTCTTCCCCATGTAAACATATCGGATGAATTCCTGAGTGATGTAAATCTCTATTTCTCTTTCAGCCGTTTTCCATTTTTTCAGGCACTTAACAGATGTGTCTCGCTAGCATCAATGATATCACATGCATATAGTGCCACTATTATTTCCTCAAACATTTAGCTGTTTTGTTGCTTGCGAATAACATATTTGAAGTGTAACTAAAAACACAGAATATAAGCTCCACTGCAGCCACAATTTATTTAACAGTAATATAAATCCTAAATAAGACTTGTTTCAATAAAAACAGAATTTATTTTTAATCTTAATTATATATACAAGTGAGTTTATATTATGAAGATTTATATTTCTTAACCGAAACACTAAACAAAAACATAATTTTCTTGTTGTGGTTATCCATTCATACATTGTTTTAATTTTATTAAAGGTGTACTATTTTTAAATTATAACACTAAGTACTTAATTGCAATTTCATATAAATAACCACGTAGTTTAGTGGGTGCAGCAGGTTGCGGGTTGCGACGCAAGATTTCGATTCCCGCAATCCGCCATTATACAGGGCGAATCTTAAATGGCGGAAAATATTTATATCAAGCTATTCTGCATCAAAAACTGATCATGTTTGGGCGCTAGAAAATTCACATGCATCCACGGAGTGAGATTGCCAGCACCGTTTTTCTATTAATGTCTGGCGTGGTATCATCAGGAATAAAATGATTCGAACGTCGTTTGTATGCAACACTTACCTCCGCTTTTTGAGACGAACTACCAGTGTTGTTAGAAGATGTACCGTTAAATATCAGAGTAGATATGTGAATACCGCAAGATGGAGCACCTCCACATTTTGGTAGGGCGGTCCCTGCATTTCTAAGCAAAAACTTTGAAAACCGTTGGATAGGACGCCAGGGTCCCGTTATTTGGCCACCCAGGTCGCCGGATCTAACGCCATTAGATTACTATCTCTGGGGCCGTATGATGTCTTTGGTATATGCGGTAAAGTTAAACACTAGAGATGAGTGGCTGGATCGAATAATTGATGCTTCCAATATCTTCAAAAACGATACCGACTTTATTATGAGGTCTGTCATCACGATTTCACAAAGGGCACGAATATGCATAGCTAATCGAGAAGGTCATTTTGAAAACTTGAGATAGAAAAAGTGCCAATAAATTTTCGACTTAAAAAGAGGCGAGGAACATGTACTGAAGCTATGTACATCTTATTGCGGGACACCCTGGATAGTGTGTTAAAGTTATTCTTTCATAAAATGCACCACATAAATGCCTCTTTAATTTTGTAAGATCAGAACGATTTGACGAGTTGTATTCCAAAACGCTTCAGTGTAAGAATCAAAACTGCATTGCTGCTCTCAGTTCCATATTCATTACTGTACGAGTTTTAGATATAATTAAGGGTTTGCATCTTGAATACTATTTTCAAATATTCATTATCCGCTTCCTCAATATTACTAAAATCTATTGTCAAAAACATTTACAAAATACCTTATTTCTCAATTAAGATAAATTCTCTAAAAATGTTATTTAGAACTAAATTATTATTAAATACTGATTCATCTCATTAATACTGCTACGAAAGATAAAATTTGTAAATAGATTAAGGAAATAAGCTTAATTATAACTCACGTTCTTTATTATTTTCTTGCAGAATTTTATGACTCCGTTGGAGTAACCCCATATCTAATCGCATATGTTGCCATCCATAAATAAAGGCACGAATCTAATACACAAGCTCTGTCCATTTGTTATCATGTCCTTTCGTTGAGGTCTACTGATGATGATTTATAGAGATGTGTAATTATCTGTAATGGAGGATGGCTATTCGCATCTGTACTCTGACTTACTTTATTATAAATGTTGTTCTTGTGTTGTCCTTTTTTGGGAAATCCAAAGCAACTTTTATTCTTGAATGCTGTAAATAATTGGCGAATGTTCCCGTTAACCATTAACAGTTCCGGAAAAATAGTCATAAAATGCGCCGCCGGTGAAAGTAACAAGAAGTAACAAGCTGAGTCCTTAAAAGTTTTAAGGAGAACGCCATTACCACCGCAGTTTTTACATTTAAAAGTTTTCCGAATCATTTCTCAATCCTGTTGTTTATAAACTTACCGGATTTATCCAGATATCTTGCTTTATTAAACAGGTTGGAACTTTTTCAATTCCGCGAATGATCTTCGTTACAGGGAAGCTATTAGAGTAGCAGTCAAAACTATTCCTGTAATAAATATAACCGGTTTCGCTTGCTGTTCTGCAGCAAATTTACAAAGCAGGAGTATTCTATTATTAGAAAATTCCACGGTCGCATAAGAATTCAAACGAGGCTGTTTGTGTTATATTACACTGCAGGTTGAAATATTCTAAACGCCAAATCTAATTCCGCACATGGGCATAGTTTTAACCGCATCCGCAAATTTAGATAGATAGTGCATGCAAATTATTAAATGATAAAAGGCTACAGTTACTTTCCGACCGCTAACTTATAAACAACGCGATGAAAGTGCGGTGTTAATGTGGGGATGACATTGTTCCGGAGTTTTCAAATCCTTTTAGATCTACTCCATTTTTTTAAGTATCACCTCATCCTACCCAGCTTATCCCGGTTAAGCTCAGGGGTCTAAAATGCCCCACTCTTAAACATACCCCAACTGCAACTAAGATACCACAAACAGCCTGGGAAAGCACAGTACTCAAGTTTCAAACTTGAGGAACTTTGTAAAATCATTTCGAAGTCCAGCGCCTCGGTCACTATTCTACGGCGATCCCCTAGCTTCTTGATTAATAGAAAAAGTACTATAACACAAAAAGTAAAATTTGAATATTTAATGCTTCTGCACAAATACTTTATCGGGTTTCATTAGGTTGCGCACAACTATTAAATATTGAACTATTTTTAGACCACCTAAATGCTTGGACATATAGGTAATAAATAAGTTATGCAGTTAGATAAGTAGTTGAAGTTGCGATATTCATGACAAATAATTACCTCTACTAAAAGAGGAAAAATTATTGCTCAATACGTGTTGTGGTAGTTCAGCTTGAAGAACGCTCGCTTTCTCGATTGCGGCTTGGGTTCCTCTACCCAGCATTACTAGGCAGTGTGTAAAATTCTTGTGCTGCAACTCCCCTTACACAATTACCCAACGCGGTTGGCAAGCGCGGGATCTAATACGAGTATTAAAAAATCTTTTCCAGAATTTCCGTCATTTAGACTTTAAACTTTAGGTTTCCCATGATTCTACCTTAGCGCTGAGGAGAACCACGTAGAAGAGAAGAGGCCGATGCCTAGCATTGGAACGAAAATACTATTAGTGATGATGACGTGCTGCCTTTATACTAGTAACGTTCCTGGTATAAAGACAGCATGTATCCAAATAACTGAGAGGCTTTCGGTTTTCTATTATGTACATCAGGTGTCGGCAACATCTTCGAGGGATCGGGCCACTGGAGTGATCAATAAGTGGTGGAAAGCAGGTGAAGCGCAGACATCGTGCGAAATCTCTAAGAAAGAGTTTTTTTACAAGCTTAGCAAGGAAACCAGTGACGCTATCTTAACCCTTAAGTCGGAAGGTGGCATATTTTTTAATCCACAAAATCTTGAGTCCGCTTCTGCGGGAAGGGCATTGGAATCGGGGTGGCGAAACCCCACGTTCCTACCCTACATTCAGTATGGCAGCTGAACTGATGGCAGCCACTACCCCTCCAGAGAGTACATGAGAGCTATTGGGGTTGTGGTAACTTCAGATTCATGATTATACAATCACTTTTGCTGTTAATGAAATCAAGAGAAAGAACCACTCACAGTATGACAGCCGGAAATTAACCCTCAAAGCAAACCCCTGCAAAATTTTCAACTTTATGCACATGTTAGTAAATTGTAAGTAGGAACTTAGCCATAATTATATTTTATGTTACTCAATTTCATATTGTTTTGTTTAAGTAAATCGATATTAAAGTAAGAGACCATATAAAGTAAAATTAGTTGATTTTTTATGGAGAAATAAGGAGGAAAACTGGTGTATGCCATCTGCCAAGTAGTGCGACAATTCTTTAACCTCCCAACTTAGGAGTTAGGGTTCCATTAATAATTGTAATAAAAACAAGCGTGAAAACAAAAATGTATGGTCTTTTAGGAAAGATTGCGCGGGTCGCACGAAGAAGAGTTTTTTGACGAAACTACGCCGGGCGCATGAATGGTCCAGCTAATGAATATGGTTGTAATGTTGCCTATAGCGAATTCCAGGTTGAGAGTACAGTATGGTCGCTTACGGTATACAGTGTTGTTTTGCAACTAACGTGCAGCCGTCAATCAAAATGAATATTTGTTTTGTATTGCTCACAGCTTATCTGCTACTACCTTGCTTAGAGTAGTTACCTGTTACCTTCTTCAAACGGTTTTATACAGCATTTTATTTGTGGGAATATATTTTTTTTATTTACCTCATAAATTAATGTTACAAAACGCTGAACTCATACTAAGTCAATATATTGCAATAAATTGCTGTGTAATATGTTATAAAAATAATTTATTCAAAAACCCCACGTTGACAAGCGAAAATAAATACTGTGAATTATATTACTAAATAAATTATTATACTCAAATAAATTTGATTTACCTCGGCTAGCTCAAAATTAAATTATACACGTTGGTTACGCCAATAATACAAATTAAAATATCCCAGCATATTAAAACAATAAATATCTCAGGATTTCAATTCGTGACCTTGCCATAGATAGTTATACAAATACAGTAATAAGTGCAACACATACTTATAAATATTAAATATTAACTTATCTGCAATCTTCCAAAATGTTGCCGTCCAGCGTACATCTGAATTTCTTAGAACTGCAACTGTCAGCAGATTCCCTCCAATTTTAGCAAGACAGCGTCATTTCGATTCCTGGTCCCACTGCATCCATGACCTCGATCGTTGGTAAATCAATTACGATTTTAGTGAAACGTGTTAAGTTTCCAGATAAGATAAGTAAACTTCTTCTTATTAGGAATTAATAATTGCACTTTTAATTTGACATTTTCTAATAAATTAATTTTCAGGAACTTTGAAAGAAATAACACCATTCGAATATTAAACTCCAGGTATGTCGGATTATTTTATAAATTAAACACTTTTAATAACTTGAAATTTAAATAAACTTTTATTACTTTGTTTCAACAAATAAATAAACACTTTTAAGAATTGCTTCCACATAATTTAATACTTTGTTAAGGTAACACAACCTTTAATACAATTTTTGTAAACGACTTAGGGAACCGCCCATAATTTTCAAAAATAGCTCTTAAACACATTAAATTCAAAATTAGAGCGCACACGTAAAGCGTGCTTCCTCTTTGAGCATTACAACAAGACTAAAATCCAAAATTTACCAATTTTGATAACTTTACACATATTTCCACATAAAATTGAACCAATGAAATTTCAAATTACTATCTTCTCAATTTACTGCTGATTTACAACATTTTAAACTTGTAAATTACAAGACTAATACTTAATATTTTAACAAACAAAATTCATATTTATAATCACTACACATTTACCATTCTATTGATACCAATTACTTCACAATTTAAGACAAAAAAATACATGTACTTAAAATTTCAAATTTAGACAAAGTTCAACTATTGATCTTTAAATTTGTAAAAAACAGATTAATTAATTAAAAATACAGCCATCTAAACACAAATATCTCCTCCACATCTG
>JABXWE010043116.1:0-13140 GCA_014611495.1 Limonius californicus | reverse complement strand
ATGAAATTCTGTTTTAAAGATATGAACTTTAACACTCTCGTACAAGAAAAGTAAGCTCCAAATACCTACTGTTTTTTGAAGATTTGTATTAAGCATTCATAAAGCAAAAATTCTACCTGAAGCTTTTAAGGCATTTAAAGGACACCCTGTATACTAATATAAACTACTCACAAACGAATAGGGATATTGTAATATACTACATATTTCTATTTGGCGGCTAATGGTCGTCTATTATTGATAATTACAGGAAGCGGCAATGTTTGATGTTAAAAATCAAAAATAGATCGCCATGTAGACATTGCTGATATGTTAGGAACCACGCAGAGCGTAATTTTGCGTGCCCTTTCGCGCCTTAGAGAAACAGGTACGACTGCGAGAAGGCCTGGAAGTGGATCTTTTCACATCACAACATCTCGTGAGGATCGACTTCTGGTAATTAATTCAAGAATGCACCCCTTTTCAACTGCTCGACATCTACAGCAAGTGCTCCAGAATGCCACACGAAATCGAGTCCCGACTAAACTGTGAGAAATCAATTGTTTGAGGTAGGGCTTACCTCATACCGCCCCCTGAGATGTCCTGCAAGAACTGTGCCTCAACGAAGACACCGGGTGGAATGGTCAAGACGTAGGCTTCAAGAAGCGACACCGAGGAATGATATACTGTTTTCGGACGAGTCCAGATATTGTCGCACCAATGATAGTCTGCGTCAAAGGGTATATTGTAGTGCCGGACATCATGCCTTACCGCAGTATACCCAACCAATACTTGCCTCTGAATTTCTTTAGATTGGTGTACTGACCCCCATTTCTTTAATGGTACACTCACGGGCCAACGTTATGCCCAAGAGATCATTACGGACCATGTTCTGAACCGTCGCAACGCTGTTGGACGGGAATATTTTGTTTTTCTTGCAAAGCATGTCACAGTGTGCTCGGGTTGTTTTAGAGAAGCTTCGAGATGAGGAAATAAACAATCTTGCTCTTCCTCCGCTATTTCCAAACCTCAACCCCATCGAGCATGCATGAGACAGTTGGATCATCATAATCCAAAGCCTACTACTGTAGCATGATGTGCAACAGCTGAGGGATGTATTGCCGGTACTGTGGCATCAAATTCCACAAGAACATATTAATAATAGCATTGAGAGTATGCCAGCAAAGTGCAGAGCAGTTATTGCTGTCAGAGGAGGCGGTATTACAATTTAGTAAATTTAAGTTAAATGAAAAGAGACAATAACTATTTTCATTATAATATTGTTAAATTTCTTCTTTAAACGTACCTTTGCTGTAAATTTCATATTCATTACTAAAATAAGGTTACATTTTTTTGTTTTGGTAGGTTTTTATTATAAATGCAATTGGTGTTGCCTTTAAGTGTCTTACACTGCAATATCCCTATTCATTTTTGAGCAGTTTAGTTGACGTCTTATGAGTAATTTCAATCAGGCCGTGTAAACGTAACAAACAACAACAAACCTAAATTAATACAATTTATAATATGTACAGCGAAAAGCGGCCGCATTTTACTCAGGCTATTCCATCCAATATTTTTTACTGCACGCCTTTCGCTTACTCTAGCTGATTACAAGTAACTTTTAATTTAAACAATGAGATAAATACGTAGTCAGCGAACCTGCATAATTCCTTAATTATGTTCCTGCATTTGTAACATCAACGCCTGTTTAACACATTGCCATTAATTGGTTAGTGATAATCAGACACAAAAAATCTAAAGATAATAGCGCCGAAATACTTTCCTACTAATTAGTGTGCTATTAGGCACACACCAATTTATGGGGTTCTGACTTAATTTAAAATTACAAATACATTGAGTTGAAATATTCAGCACTACCGTACCGACACTTACATTTTACTAACGTATCATAATGATTTTGAAAATAGATGTGCAATGATATTATTACACCTGAGAAATCATAGCAAAAACAATTTAAAGTAAATCTATTTTTTATTTGATTGGCATTCACAATTATATAATACATCAATAAACATACATGTGTAATCGACTTTTTGTAAAATAATAAATAGGAAACCTTCGTTTGCACGAAGTAGAATATTAATAGCCACCTACCTGTAGTATAATTACTTGCATTTACTAATTTTCATTATTATTATGTATGAAACACACAGGCAACTGCCTATAAATAAAATATTTTTATTTTTGCTGATGTGTATAATCTATAAGATCAGTTTAAAAAAATGTTAATTGAATTAACTATTATTAAATAGTTACCTAAGATTGAACAAAGAAATCTTCTCATGTATATTCACAAATCATTTCTGTTAAAACACACACTATACTAATCTAAGAGAATGTCTTAAAATAGAAGCGTTTAAAGTTTATCAATATATTAAAGATGATGCGAAATATTCAAGTTCTTATTATTTTTATTTCAAGTATGGAACATTTAAATAGCATTGACCAATAAAAAGTGTCAGATGAAATTGATGTACACGACTCAATTATTCTATTTTGTAAAGCATGCTCATTTACTTTCTCATTATCGGAGATCGATATGCCGTTTATTTAATTGGCGGAGTGATATTGCAACTTCCTGGTGGTCATGGATGCACAGCTCCTCTTCCAGTCCAACTTCCTCCAAATACATTATTTATGTAATCAACATCGGTGGAAACACCCTGACCAAACATGAACAAGGCTAACGTTAACGAAAAACAGGCGCTTACCTAAATAAAGGAGGAAGAAGAAGAAGAAGAAGATGTAATCCTTAACAATCCAACTGTAACGAGTAGGATAGCCATTATGTTGGTACCAAATATTTTGTCGTACAATAAATTCTACATCTTTTAACAACCCTTGCGCGGAAACACTTGCGTAGTAGTGCGCATTATGCCTATTCACTTAACTATTGTTTAAAAACTTTGCCTCATCGCTAAACAATAGATACACAATTTGAAGAAGATGGATCCAAAAGTAGTTCATTCTAAAATAATTGCAGTCTTAACCGTACTTCCATAGAGTTCGGGCACCAGACAATTGCTTCATCGCTAAACAGACAATTTGAACAAATTATCTAAAAGAAGTTCATTTGTGAAAAAAATTATAAAATTACAGTCTTCTATGAGGGTCATGAAAGGGATGAAACACATTTGCTATCTGAATTTTTCTGACTGAAGATCTACTAGTACCCACATTAATTGTGCATAGATCCCATCTCTCATTCACTGCCTTTAACACTGCTAGTAGATTTTCATGAATTAACAAATTTACCCTCGTTTCAAGAAGTTTCAAGGCTTGTAAATATGTTTCAGGTAGTGGGCTTCTAGTTGGATAGCGCCTGATATATAAATTGCGAGCTGTAGCCCCATTTCCGCATCATTTTCCAAAAATTATCAATAAATTTTCCCGTGGTCAACATATTTTATCAGAACTTTAATATATCCTGTTCTTAAAAATTCTTAAAAAATGTTTTATTTCATAATGTCGTACTAGCACAAAATCCGCCAAATATGGCTGAAATTGTAGCAGTGACAGCAAAATTTGAAAACTTACAATGTGTTGTGTATCTGAAAGTAAAATAGGTATTGAACTCTTCTCGAAAACGTTTCTATAACATGGAGGGGCAATCATAATGACTCATAAGGTAACCTTACCTTACTTTTGACTCTACGTACCCCAACAAAAAAATTTTAATGGGAACACTCGCGTTGTGATACGTCATTGAAAAACTCTAATAAAATGCTATTCAATAGTAGCAAATATTTTTATCAGACTAGTTTCAGAAAAATAGAATGACCTTTAAGATCACTATTTTGACAACATTAGACGTCATGATGATTCTACCTCCATGTTGTATAAACGTTTTCTAGAAAAGTTCAATACCTATTTTACTTCCAGAGATACAACACATTGTACGTTTTCCAATTAACAATTTTCCAGTACCACGGACACTTATTTTGCAGCGTCCTGTGTTTATGGTGTAAATTTAGTCTAACAGAAATGTAATCCTACTTACATGGGGATATTTGAATTTATATCCAACACACACAGTTTTTTAAATTCGAGTGGAATTTGAAGGAATTTAGAATTCCAATTATAGAAACTTTTCCATTCTTAATAAAATAAACAATTATACAAACAAGCGCTAATTAAACGTGGTTAGGAGGGACACTACTATGTGTACAAAAAATTGGCCATTTTGAGTTTTTTGGATTTCATTTCTACAATGGAACCTCGGTTCTTGAACGGCTCGTGTCAATCAGTGTCCCATACTAAACGCAATGGGAAATGAAAGTTTTGAAGATGCTAATAAAGGATGTACAAGATTAAGTTTTATTACTAGGATCTCTGTGCATTGTATTAACTTAGGTCTTTATTTTCAGTAATGCTGAGAACTTCTAAGCCTCATGCTGTATTTAATAATTATATCTAATACTTTACAGTTATCAAAATGTGATTAACTTCAAAAGTACAAAAAATGAACTAGCAAATGTTTCGTACATTGTTTCTGAAAATACACAAGATGCAGTAAATTCCGCTGATAATGGGTGTGTCCTACCGCTTCAAATTTAAGACGTTTATAAATTTACTGAATAACTTCATAAAGATATAAAATGTAGGAAAGAGCTTCCTTGGTAAATACTTTTACAGGTTCTCAAAACTGCTTTTCAGAATAAGCGAGTTTCGTTTTTAAGGTTTTCCCAAGACATCTACATGAACGAGCCTGGAAACATTCATTAAACTAAATTTAAAAATTTTCATAAGGGATGAATAAAAGCTTACTTGATTTTCTTTTTTGAACATTCTTAAGGCAATCTGAAGTTCTATTTCTCGTAACTAGTTAACGTATAAAGCTAATTTGGATTTTATGATTTCATTAAGTTAAATTTGATTACTAATCTCTATTTAATTAGGAATTAATCTGATTTTGATTAACTTGAATAGCAGCACGTGTCGCCGGTTTTCGCGAATACAGTTTACCGTATTCATCGTTCTGTCTCTCAAACTGTGATGAAACAAACTTAATATTTGAAGTCGGGAGATCTTACCTGCATTGGAACACCATTTTGTTGAAAATTTATAAATTCAAAAGCACTTGGTTACGTGTATGTTCACTAGTAATTTAATTTACTGTACTAAAACACACTACAGGGTGATTACTTTATGTTATAATACGTAGGTAGACTACACACATTACAGCTGTTTGTATTCGGTAGGTATCTGAGCAAACTTACCATTGTTTAAACAAGTACAAATCAAAGTAGTTTCGTGGGATGTACTAACAAACTACAATGAAACTATTTATTAATAAATTATAGATGCAGTTTTGCAATATGTACATTTACAATATTTATTTCTTATAATTTAAACTAAGCAAACACACAGAAAGCCAAGATAGGTGTTACCAAAAACCTGCGCACAAATCCCCACGGGGAACAACGGGACAAATCGACAAGACCAAACACGGTTTCTGGTAACAAATATGGAACCACCGAAATATTCTACCCATGGGTAACTCGCTGCATGTATTGGTGTTTTCACCACAGCTCTGTCAGTCTGCGACACGGGGTGGGTGAAAACGATCTTCAAACTCCAATCTTCAAAGGGCGCCAGGATTCTACGTCACCAGTCGTCGTGCAGCGATAACTCAGACCTACCTTACCGAATCCACATAAGGGTAAACTCTTACCACGCAGAACGAACTGCAACGATTCCAACAAACACACAAACCAGGAAACAAGACGCAATAAAAGGCAACAAATTAAGTAGATACCGAAAATAATTATATTAACCAAAGGTAGGCGAACACCCTGTATGTACACCATTAACCATATAAATATAATGCCATATAAGTACAATGTATATTAATACACCCTGTATTTAATCAATAACCATATATATAAACGAAATAACCAAATAAATGTAGCTAATTATTTACAATTACTGAATATGAATCAAACTTTGGGTGAAGCCCAAGTTGCAACACTAACGAAAAATTACAAATTCACGTAAATCAATGTGAAACGTTAGAACTAGACCATGGGAAAATAAAAGAATCATTCGAGGTGACTCGAATGGTAGGAAACAAATTAAGTTTCCCAGGAATGACATTGATAACAGGGAGAAAAAGTTTTGCGCGATTTACCCCTATTTGACTGATCTAAATCACAGATATATTCAAAGCTAATAAAGTACAAGTCTTAACTGCGATCATAAAATTCCGCACGCTGGGGAAAAGATTACGCAAGGCCTTGTATAATACAGCGTATAAGTAACCCGGACGCATTACCGGGAATTCGAACGGCAACAAAGTGCAACACAATCCGCATACTTTCCTCATAAAATAATTCTTAAAGTCAAAATGTACCAAAATGTCTCCCAAAAATCTAACTCATTAACAGACACTACGGCAAAATATGCAAAATGAATGTGATGTATCCAGCTGACAGTTAAATATAAACAATGAATTTCCGCAGACGGAATGTGATTATTTCTGCTACAATTGTTAATCATATAATACACTGAGGTACGACAAACTGATATAAAAAGATAGATACACTTGCTGAAGGTAAGTGATCCGCAGTAATTCTTCAACAAATGCAATGTAAACAAAAATACTACGTTAACCTACTTACTTTAACACACAACATTTTTACAAACGAAATAACATGAAGACCTTCTCCCAAGGCAATCCACTGGCAAATCTCGTGGACAACCCCACGTCCTTCAGGTAACAAAGCTCCAAGATCGAAGAAAAACAAATCATAGTTCGAGAAGATATGATTGCTAACCTGTGCTTCCGTAGGTGTCCAAAGGGGCGGATCACAAGGCAACTTCCAAAGGCTGGCGTCCACCAGGTTAACGAAGACGACTTCTCCTACAGTAACGGCCAGGTAACTCAGGAGTACGGCTCCCGAAACGGTAAAATTTTTCTCCAGTCGAGGAACCACGAATAGACGAAGATCGAATACAAGGAGGCGGTCCGCGGGCAGCTTCAGAAATACGGCCCCAAGTGTTTTCCTCACTAAACCAAACCATGCGGCGACCCGTAACTGAAGAATGCTGGTAATGTATTATAATCACCAAAATATGAAGCACAATAAAGCATAAACTGTCCTTTAGATCAGGATGATTATATTAATCCGATGTATTCGAAGATATAAAACTTTACTCAATCAGCCTAACAACTTCACCAGCAGGCAGCTACACCACACGAAAGTCCCGAAGGAAGTTACCAAACATTTCCCCAACAGGAAACTCCCCCGCCTAAAAATCAAAATTTACGCCTACACTCCCAAAAATATTTAAAAATTCCCTAAATGAACGGAACTAAAGAAATTTAGGACACAAGACGCGCACCAAAATCCGAAGCGTAGGCAACCAAACAAACGTCCAACAAGTACAGGAAACCTAAAACAAAAATGTACACATAACATAGGATAATAATATGTTGACATAACAAGAAAATCAACAAGAAAAATAAATAAAATCAGAAAGAAAAATAGTAAATAATGACGTAATAAATGTTCAAACTGCTGTCCACCTTGCTGTTCACATAAGTCAATCCGATGCAGAACAGAATTTCTAACACGAGTTAGCATGTTTTGCGTGATTGGACTATATGATGCAATAATTCTTTCGCGTAAATCTTCCCGATTTTCTAGGGGAGTTTCATAGACGTCATTTTTTACTTTATCCCACAAAAGGAATTTAATGAAGTCCTGTCTGGACTACATGGAGTCCAACGGAGAATTGCACCTCGCGCAATCAATCTGGTAGTTTCTTACAATTCCATGGAAGTGGGCAGGTGCTCCGTCATTTTGAAAACACATACGTTGTCTAACACAAAGAGGAATGTCTTCTAAAAGTTGAGGCAAATTATAAAAGGTGTAAATATATTTCCCCATATAAATTGACCTCAACGAAATGGGAACCAACGATAAAGTTGTCAAAGAAACCACACCACACATTTACAGTAAAAATTCTTTCAAAGTGTGCTTGCCGAATCCAATGTGGGTTATCTTGTAAATAGAAATAGTAATTGTGTCCATTTACACACCGATTATTATTAAGCGTCGCTTCGTCAGAAAATAGAATATTTCTTAAAAACAAATGATCCGTAGCTACTTCGTTTCTTAAAAATTGGCAAAAATTCACTCGACGTGGGTAATCATCTTCAGTAAGGTGTTGCACTAATGTGACGTGGTAAGCATGAAACCGGTTTGCTTTTAAAATGTTAAATACTGAACTTTGGCTAAAACCTACAGTTCTTGCAACTGCTCGTTTGCTTATATGAGGATTACCAATAACTTGTTCGATGACTGCCGCTTCAGCTTCTACAGTTGTGACATGTCATTGTCTCACCTTTAGCTTAGAAAACTCTCTATATTGCCGTAGATTTCACTCCAGGAACATAACGGCATTATGTGATGGAAGCGGTCTATCCGGGTAGGTTTGTGCATATCGTCGTACTACTAAGTCCACCGCTCCTCTGCATTTTCCCTTTCCATTAGAATGCACTGTAATTGATTGATATTACCACAATAATCTATACAAATCAACGACTTTCTACAGAAATGTGTTAAGCTTTGACAAAACAGTAGTTGACATTTGCCTGTCCAAAGGAAAAGTATTTTTTATTGCTAAAACGAAAATTTAACTATATATTTCATGCGCATGTGAGAGGTGTAGCCTACCTATTCGTTACAAGATAAAATGAGCACACTGTATAGGGCGATAAATATTTGATATATTCCTTAATTGTTTTTACTTTCCCATACAAGTAAGGTGTGGTGGTAGCTCAGTTGGTAGAATGGTCACTTTCTGAGCAAAATGTCGATTCTGGCTTGGGTTTGAAATCCCAACATTACCAAGTACTAAGTGGTATAAAACTCTTTTGCTGCCACCCACACACAGAATTTCCCAATCAGGTTTGCAACTGTGGGATACAATGCTGAAAACCTCAGGAATTTCTGTCTTTCGGATTGGACGTAAAACTGTAGATTCCCCGTGCTTCTACCTTAACCCCCAGGAGAAGCACATGACAGAGAAGAGGCCGATGCCCAAGAGTGCAACGAAAGAAGCTGCGAATGATGAACGAAAACAAGTCAGGAAAAGTATGTGATTCCCTATTTTGGAAACTAAATGAACATACGCTAACAAGGTGTGAATAAAACTACTAGGCTACAAACTACCTTATGTACTTTATTTAAGAATTATTGAAAAAGTTACAACTACCTTATTTGGTGTAAATGTACACTTATTTGAACCATTTGAACTGTGATCCCTGAGTTGCAAACAAAAATCAGTCTAAATAAGAAAATACTGTGAACAACTGTCTTTCAAAAATACCTGTGATTCATTCATAAATATCTCTATGGATTAAGGAAGTGTGTACATATTCGCCCCATTTTAAATTTTAAAATCAACTACGCGATGCGAGAAAATCGAATCTGAAATGGAAATTCTTTTCAGCTCAGAGATTCAATTTTTAGCCGCAGATTTGATTTGCGTGCTCCTCTTAAAATTTAAAATGGGGATAACTAGAAATATAAGGGTTTAGTAGTATAAAGGTCGGTCTAAATTACCTGTTCCAAAAAAAAGTCAGGTACAGATAATAGTAGTCTACTCTATGCTTAGTATAAGTGGCACAATCGTTTAGGAACACTTTGTAGAATAGGAAAAGCAAAATAATATCTTTACAAAGAGGTAGAATGTTGTACAAAGTTAATCCTGATACCCTGGCATTACAGGTACCCAACTAAACCTATGCACTAACTTAAAAAGTTGCAATCCAAGATCTTACAAATTTTACAGTTATAGTCAAACTAATGTAGCTTCTCTAATTAATATATAACTGTTTCAATTTAAGTAGATGCCATTTCTTTAAGTACTCCATTGTGTAGTTCGACGCCATGTTTATTTTAAAATTTACAAAACAGCATCATTGTATAGGGTTGCGTTTTGATTAGAACATTTTTGAAATTTTTGATGATTTCACATCTTAAGTAAACCCTAATCGAATGTTAAATAACGAACTAAGGAAATTAAAATTTAAAAATATGAAACTACGAATAAAACACGCCCAAAGCACTAATATTGTCATAATTTAAACAAAATTATAAACAATTAAATAAATTATCAATTTTTAAAATAAATATATAAATAAATACAAATTTAGAACTTGCGTCTCCCAACAATAATGGTGTCGTACTACATCGTCCTTCAAAATTACAAAAAATGTCTTAATCTACATGGCATGTTAAAAAAAGTTAAATGTCTTAGCAGAAATACAAATAAAGTGCATCGTCCCGTTCCCTTTAAAAAAACGTAGGTTGCAGAAATAATTCTTGGACAACTAACCGTAAATACCTACCGAATGCTAAGGTTACCATTTCTTTTTAAATTTCACACACTGAAACTAACTCTAAACAATAAACGAACACATACAAAAAAATAATTACATCTGACAAACATTTCCTAAAATATAAGTTTTTACATTTGAACATTAAGTTTCTTAAAAAAGAAATCCACTGGAATTGTTGCCCCATGTTAAAGGATAGTGGAAGGTAGTTTCATCAAAAAGTCAAAAGGACTTTTGGATGAAACAAAATCCTTTTCACAGCACGATATGTAAATTCGATAGGTTTCCAAAACTGACCATCTGCTGTCATTCTGTTGTTGCAAAATTGCACCGATTCGTAATTATCAAGCAACTTTAGAAAAAAATAATCATCCCTTTCGCCAAAAATATATTCTCTATTTTATAATTAATAATAATAAACAGTTACATTATTTTTTAAATTTTGATTAAACAATGATAAAGTCTAATAGCTTTTATTTTTTCCTTCAGTTACTTGTACTATCATGAATTTTTTCAGCAATTATGAAATCTATTTCCCACAAATTTGGCTAAAAGTAAGAATGAGGTTTCACAAATACTGAAAAGTCCTCCTTATTTGTGTTACTACTATTAATCACATTTTTGGTGGTTTTCATAACTGCAACAGATCATCAAACGTTCATGAACTGAAAATTGAGTTTAATTATGGAAAAAAATTCAGTACTGAAATCCACCAGGAAATATGACAAAATAAAGTCATTGAATATTACAATCGCCTGCAGGGTGACTTATTTATAAATTCTAATACACTAAGACGTTTCCATTTTACATGCAGCATGATTTTCATACTAAAAACATCGTAGGCCTTTGCAAAATTGCCAATTTTTTGAATGTTCTCTCTACTTAAATAGAATTTATAATCAAAATTGGCTTCTTGCCGAAGCCCACGTGGAAGGCAATAAAGATCTTATAGTGGCGCGTTTTTCAAACAGATCTTAGCCCCTTCTCGTTTGACAGATGTTTAGTACCATTTTGAATAATACAACATAGCATTTATAATAAATTTTAGACAAAAACTCGCTTTCAACGGTTTGGTTCCGTATTTGACAGAAATTCCAAAACTAAAAGTGTATAAAGTTACTAATGAAATCTATGCTAATATCCAAGTTCTTTGTAACTGAAGAAAATTATAATACTAGAAATGTAAGTATAGTTACTAATGCAAATCATGTTAAAATCCAAGTTCTTGGTTTTAATTTTGAACTGAATACCAAAACTAGAAATGTAAGTATTGTTGCTAATGGAAATTATCTTAAAATCCAAGTTTTTGGTTTCAATTTGGTGAGACATTCCAAAATTAGAAACACAAATATAGTTACTAATGAAAATCATACATAGGAAACTCATGTTTAATTCCAAGTTCTTGGTTTCAATTTTGAACTAAATTCCAGCAGTTCCAATTTTGAAAGTAATTGCAATACTAAAAATATATGTATAGTTGCTAATGCAAATCATGTTAAAATTCAAGTTCTTGGTTTTAATTTTGAACGGAATACTGAAAGTAGAAATGTAAGAATAGCTACTAATGGAAATCATGTTAAAATCAAAGTTGTTGGTTCCAATTCTGAAAGAAATAGCAAAACTGAAAGTGTAAGTATAGTTACTAATGAAAATCTTATGTAGTAAACTCATGTTCAATTCCAAGTTTCTGGTTTCAATTTTGAACTGAATTCCAGTGGTTCCAATATTGAAAGTAATTGCAATACTAGAAATATATGTATAGTTACTAATGCAAATTATGTTAAAATTCAAGTTCTTGGTTTCCATTTCGAACTGAATACCAAACCTAAAAATGTAAGTATTGCTACTAATGGAAATTATGTTAAAATCCAAGTTTTTGGTTTCAATTTGATGAGACAATCCAAAATTAGAAACTCAATTATAGTTACTAATGAAAAACTTCTATAGTAAACTCATATTCAATTCCAAGTTTCTAGTTTCAATTTTGAACTAAATTTAAAAGTAATTGTAATACTAGAAATAATTGCAAATCATGTTAAAATTCAAGTTCTTGGTTTCAATTTTGAACTGAATATCAAAATTAGAAATGTAAGAATAGTTACTAATGGAAATCATGTTAAAATTCAAGTTCTTGGTTTTAATTTTGAACGGAATACTGAAAGTAGAAATGTAAGAATAGCTACCTACTAATGGAAATCATGTTAAAATCAAAGTTGTTGGTTCCAATTCTGAAAGAAATAGCAAAACTGAAAGTGTAAGTATAGTTACTAATGAAAATCTTATGTAGTAAACTCATGTTCAATTCCAAGTTTCTGGTTTCAATTTTGAACTGAATTCCAGTGGTTCCAATATTGAAAGTAATTGCAATACTAGAAATATATGTATAGTTACTAATGCAAATTATGTTAAAATTCAAGTTCTTGGTTTCCATTTCGAACTGAATACCAAACCTAAAAATGTAAGTATTGCTACTAATGGAAATTATGTTAAAATCCAAGTTTTTGGTTTCAATTTGATGAGACAATCCAAAATTAGAAACTCAATTATAGTTACTAATGAAAAACTTCTATAGTAAACTTATATTCAATTCCAAGTTTCTAGTTTCAATTTTGAACTAAATTTAAAAGTAATTGTAATACTAGAAATAATTGCAAATCATGTTAAAATTCAAGTTCTTGGTTTCAATTTTGAACTGAATATCAAAATTAGAAATGTAAGAATAGTTACTAATGGAAATCATGTTAAAATTCAAGTTCTTGGTTTTAATTTTGAACGGAATACTGAAAGTAGAAATG
>JABXWE010043115.1:0-15826 GCA_014611495.1 Limonius californicus | reverse complement strand
ATAATAAAAAAAAATTTTCTTGTAATTGTTGTAACTCTTGAACAACCCTGTATTTTATTATTGCATATTTATATTTTTAAACTAAATTGAATTTATTAAACCAAGTTTAAAAATATACAGCTGCTTGAGTATCCAGTTTAAAAACATCTTGAAAGTCTCTTCTAGTTCAATCAGAAATTAGTAGTCACACACGTTTGGACATTGCTAAAGGTATTTACGTTAAATCTATATAAATAAGGTAATGTTTATTGAATTATAACTCTTGGATGACTTGTTTTGAAATTTGTTATACGTCTAAACCACAATTATTAAAATTAAAATATTTTTAATAAAACATGTATTACACTATTTTGTTGCTTTCATACGCAAATTTTAAAAGCACTTATAGGGTTTCTTGATTACTTTTTCAATCTGGAAATAATCATATGTGCTGGTGCAGAATAGAATAATTATATTTTCGACCTCTTCTATATAAAAACACCAAAAGTGTTAATAATTAAGCAGCAGCTGCAAACACATATTTTTCCTGAAATAATGTGAGGTTAGGGTTCTGTTTCGACCAAGGGGATCTTAGACTGGAAAATCATAATCATGTGTAACCTTCTACATAAGCAAACTATTGTAATCCTTCGAGTACCTGAACGTTGCAATGCGACATGCAGCCAACGTAAAAGGCAATCTGTTTAGTTTTGCCATCGTTTCAATTTGAAGGAAATTCGCTTCGTTTTGACACTGTGGTTGCATGCGATATACTCTAAACAAAGTATGGTAGTTTTTAAAATGTTGAATAATATTTACTAAATTTAGTCCAAATATATTATAACATTCAAGAACTATTGGGTAATCTTACCGTATTTTGTGAAATTTATATCATCAGTTCTTATCATTTTTAGGATATTTTTTATTTTATTATTTTGTTGTACTGCAATTTTCGAAATTAATTTTGAAAAACCTATGATTTTTCGACAAATACAATTATAATACGGCAGCAATACTATTACTACGTTTCTCGCAATTAATACAAAATTCAGGCGGCATTTTAACTATTAAAAATGTCACAAACTTTGTGTAAGTTGTGTAACGGTGACCATGTGGTTCGCTCAACCATATCGTAGTATTTCCAAATGTTACTTTTTATTTATTTATAAAAGTTGCAACCGACACCTACTTCCATACATTTTTTATAAGCAAAATTTGTTTTTAATTATCACAAGGAATGTCAGAATATCTAATTAATCAGTTGTGGCGCCCCATTCTTTTTTAGTAGGCGAGGGTCGCTTACAAGGTGAGCGGCATAAATAACATTATTCAATAAATAATAAGAAAAAGAACTTGTTTGGATTTCAATAATAATCATGTTTTTTGCAAGCACGTGTCCACACAATCGTATTCTTTTAGCGAGGTGAAAGTGCTAATAAGAACTACCTACTGGAAAATTTCAGTAGGATGAAGTGATATTGATATTGATTAAAATACAGCAGGAAGCTAAACGTAAAGTTTCCGAAGCGCAACTGTGTTTGTGAGTACGCCTCCAGGTTTACATAATTTGCAACCTAGAGATCTTTCAAATTTTGATATTTTCCATAAGAGCACATTTTTTATTTCATATTTAATCAAGGCCAAAATCTACCGTTACGGGGATCTTAAGTCGGTCAGGAATTCTAAACCTAGTACAACCTTTTCCGCACAAAATCCATGATGTTTCTATTTTTTCTTACCCAGAATGAAGGTTATGCCTTTCCATTAGAGAAATATATACAAGGATTGCTCAAACTTAAACAGGAATGTTAAAATTAAAATCCCATCAAAAAATAAATTAATTAAAACTTGGCCGTGACTTTTGTTTACTTTTCAATGGCAATTGTTTTGCTGTAATATTATTTGATAGTTACAGTTATGATGTCGGAAAGTTCTGTCCATTGCAGCGTGGGACAGCGCATAACGATCAAATCTTACCTAAAAGATTCGAATAAAATTCTTACAAGATTGCGAGCATAATACGGCGATTAATGTCTTTCTAAAAGGGGGGTGTTTGAGTGGTCGAAATTTTTTAGAAACGGGAAAACTCGTTTAGGAAATGAACCTCATGTACGACGGGCTGCAACTTTTAGTTAATTGTGAAATTGCAGGAAACATATTCTTATTCAGCAAGACGGATGCGTAGGAGTTCACAAATTTGTCTATACCACAAATTAGTGATGGAAGTGTTGATGATATCGAAAACAGCTAAGATAATGTAAGGTGAGCGCCAGGTGGATATCGTGCTTGTTAGCCGAAGGACATAAGTTGAATCGTTTGCAAATCGCTTCTTCTTTGTTGTAGAGATGAGAGAAAAGAAGTTTCATTTATGGACTTATATATATATATATATATATCAACTTATTTAACCTTTTGCGTTATTTTTTACAAGCCAAGAGGGATCTCGAAAATCAAAACATAAGAAAGCAAACACTGTGTTGGCAGCTGGTAAAGTGATGACACTTTTGTGCGATACAGTTAAGCAGGTGATAGGAACAATCGGAAGAGTAGACAAAGTTCTGTTTGCTTTCTGCAAGACGATGCTCGCCCTCATACCGCTGTAAGAACAACTGAAACCATAAAGAAACTTAAGTGGGACCGCATGCAGCATACAGTCTTGATTTTGCTTCCTCCGATTTTTATTTGTTCATCCCATTAAAAGAATTTCGACCTGGGAAACGCTTTCAGTCAATCGACGATGTTATCGAAGCTGTTCAAGAGTGAATATGTGTGCAACCCAAAGATTTCTTCCATGCAGGTATTAGGAAGCTACCAGAACGATGGCGTAAGTGCGTCGCTAGGCAGGGGGACTACATCGAAAAGTAATATAGTTTTCGTTTTTTTTTTTATATATATAAATTCCTGTGCTAAACCCCCTGTAGTTTATCTTTTGATCACACTGTACACCATTCTAAAAATAAAATTTTTTTAGAGTGTTCCACTTAAAGAATGTTAAGCAGTAAAATTAAAAGTGGTGAGAAACTTTGCATTGCATCAAATATTAACCCTATTCTTATCCATTTATTTTTTGGTGGTATATATTATTATTACTTTAAACTTGCTTTCGTATATTTTTGTATTGCAGTGATATTAATATTATTAGTTGGCAGCATTTTACTGTAAGATTAAAATATAAATTGGCTGCAATGTGTTCTGTCATAAATTACATAACCTCAATTCGAAAGACACTATTAGTACTTTATAAAGCCACATTTACAAACACAAGAGTGTTTTACTGTCGCGGCTAACCGAGAGGCACAGAAATACAGACTGGAACGAACTGAAGCTTGGTGATAAATGTATACATATTAGTTATTAATTAAATTCTTAATTTATTGTCATACTAGCCATTAATAAACCGCTGCATGTGTATATGTACATAAAATATACCTCTGGCTTTAATTTAAGACTAAAGAACTCGGTTACAATGTTATTTAATTCTGCTAGAGTGGTTAAAAATATATCAAGGATTGTAATAGAGAAATAATACCATGTAGTATAATACTTAATATATCCGGTGTAGGTTTTAGTATAAGAAGCAGCAAAAAAACAAGATGGAAATCCCTTTTCTCAAAGATTTCAGATTCCAATATTGTAAATCTATTTTCATTATGTTTATTGATGTGCGAGCACATGATAGATTTGATGAAGGGGAACAAAAAGAGAAACAAAACTGATCTGTAGCACCCTGTATAAAGAAGTAGGAAACGAATACCAGAGTTGATTATTTTAGCAAGACATAGAATTTGAATAAGAATTTTGTTTCTGCGGCCAATGCTTTAAAATTACATTTAGAAGAAAAGGAGTAACAGTCATACGGTATAATAATAATTTTGGAAAATTCTTGTGGTCTGAAAATTGTAACTATCAACTGAACAGGTTTACAAAGTTCCAGAAGCTTCTAATTAAATAGTATTTCCTATACATTGAATCTTTTTAGTAATGAACATGAAATCACAACAAAGGTACGTTTAAAGAAGAAATTTTACAATATTATAATGAAAATCGTTATTGTCTCCTTCCACTTTCCTCAAATTTATTAAATTTTAATACCGCGTGGCACCTCCTCTGGCAGTAGTAACTGCTCTGTACATTGCTCAATACAATTATCAATATATTCTTGTGGAATTTGATGCCACAGTCATCCCTCAGCTGTTGAAGAGTAGTAGGCCTTTGATTGTGATGACACAGCTGTCTCTGGAAAAGGTCCCATGCATGCTCCGTGGGGTTGAGGTCTGGAAATAGCGAAGGAAGCGTAAGATCATCTCGAAGCAACAGCGTTGCGGCGGTTCAGAACATGGTCCATAATGATTTACTGGGCATAACGTTGGCCCGTGAGTGTACCATTAAAGATATGGAGGTCACTACGCCACCCTAAGGAAATTCCAGTCCATACCATAAGACCACCACCACCAAAGGCAACGACTAGTTGTGTATACTGAGGTAGCCGGCCTCGGTGGTCTAGTGGTTAGCGCGTTTGCCTATAGATCTGAGAGACGCGGGTTCAAACCTGGCTGAGGTCGGCGAGATTTTTCTAGCGGGGAAAAATCTGAAAATGCGCCTTCTGTCGGATAAGAAGCAAAGCCGTAGGTCCCGTGCCACTGCGATGTGCGACACGTTAAAAATCACTACTGGAGTTGGAATTACCCCAGATAGGCAAAATTCTTAGTTAGGGAGTACAATGGGCCAAATGTGGCCTAAGTACATAGAGATGCTTGGAAAACCGCGTCCTAGATATCGCTCTTTCAAAGTAAGCAAGCAAGCAATACTGAGGTAAGGTACGATGTCCGGCACTACGATATACTCTTTGACGTCGGCTATCATTGCTAAGACATTGCCAGAGTGTCGCATCTTGAAGCCCACGTGTTGACCATTTCACCCGGTGTCTTCGTGGAGCCACAGCTCTTGTAGGACATCTCAGGGGGCGGTATGAGGTAAGTGCTACTCAAATAATCGATTTCTCACAGTTTGGTCGTAGTTTAGATTTCCTGTGGCATTCTGCGGCACTTGCTGTAGATGTCGGGCAGTTGCATCTTGCATTACTTACCAAGATCAATCCTCACGAGGTGTTTTGGTGAGAATAGATCCACTTCCAGGCCTTCTTGCAGTCGTACCTGTTTCTCTAAGGCGCGAAAGGGCACGTGAAATTACGCTCTGCGTGATTCCTAACATATCAGCAATGTCGACCTGGCGATCTCCTCTTTGGTGCATAGCAACGGCTAAATTTCGTTGTTCTATTGTTAAATGGTTTCTCTGCATTGTTCTTTATTATCAAGAACCCAAATAATACACACGAATAAAAAATTAACATCAAACATTGCCGCTTGCTTTAATTATCAATAACAGACGACCATTAGCCGCCAAATACAAACATATATGTTTTATATACAATATCCCTATTCATTTTTGAGCAGTTTAGTGCGAGGGTGGTTCATCATTTATTGTCCCTGATATAGCAGGAAATGACTTGACATTTGAAACAACTTTATTTCTTACAAACTTTTGGTATTCATTTTGCGTAATAGTCTCTCGCTATTGTGACACCACATTGTAAGTAATCAACAAGAGGAACTCCTTTAGAAACCCTAAACATTATTGCCATTTTCTTTCCGGCTGATGAGGTAACAGGGAACCTTCGCGGGTGCAGGGAACCACGATGTCGCCTTACTCGTTTTGACCCTGAATCAAAGTGATGAATTCAGATTTCATTAATAGTTACAAATCTTTCCGATATTCCATCCGAATCCGTGTCCGTTAATCTCAAATTATTCGCAGCACTGAGAAATCTGACCCACTTCTGATCAGGTGACAACATTTTCGGAATCCATCGTGCCCAACCCGTGTCTCGAATTTTTCCATTTCAAACGCTACAGTAATATTAAATGGATAACCTATATAAACATGAAGATCGGTACCTGCAACTTGGCATATATTAATGTCAATAACTGACGTCTCTAGGAAAACAGTTATTCATTTGTCGGTCAAGGAATTTCTTTTTAGAGACAATAATTGATGCACCATCCTCGTAGAAGAATGTAAAAAATTGCAAAGAAAATTCTACTTAACATCCCCAAAAGATATACCCTTGGTGCGTGAATGGATACGAAATTATGTATAGAAAGTACACACAAAGTTTTTAAATAGGAGTAATTTTTTTCAAAGCGGATTGGTTAATATGGTAGTAGGCCATTTATTTGGTGTGTCTACATGAGTTTTCTGAAAACCATAACCCTTGATGTATACTGTCAAAACGGAAAACAGTTTTCCTTTCTTAGATTATTTATGGCATTGTACTTTAAGTGTTGGCAAAATAGGAATCCAATAATCCTAGAAGTTAATCCCCCACTCCCAGGCAGTGTAAACAAAATATATAAAACAACCAAAGGTTATTTCCAAATATATTTATTTTACTTCTTCTAGTATTTACTAATATACAGGGTGGTCCTAAAATAATTAGTCAAACTTTGGGAGCGAATTCTCCACACTTAAAAATAAGAAAAAAGTTCATATAAACATTAGTCTGAAAATGTTTCGTTACGGAGTTACAACATTCTAAAGTGAGACTTCTCTGATCATTTTGCTGCTTATAATTATAGTAATAGTTGGACCACTATTATTCAAGGTACAACCCATTTAGTGTTAATAAGTAAGATTATGTTTAGATAAAACATTTCTTGGGTTGTACCTTGTAAACTAAACTTTTGCGGACAAATGTTTATATGAGTTTTTTTAATTGCGTGTTCTGGAAGCTTTGCCTACGGCGAATAAAACTGTTTCGTGAAAAATAAGAAAAGCAAAATAATGTAAAGATATTGTCGAAAACCGTTTCTAATCCTCCCACTTCAAACGCCCCTTGTGCACTTATTAAAACGAAACTAGGCTCTAATTTTCAACACTGATGAGTAAGGTAAGCCTATAAAATTTTAAAACATTGGTCCAATTATTACCATAATTATATGCAGAAAAGTGATCGGACGAATCTCCCTTTTGAATGTTGTAACTCCGTAACGAAGCATATTCAAACTAACTTTTTTTCTTGTGTTGGTGGGGAGAACTAGTTCCCACAATTTGACAAACTAATTAAGAAGTTTTATGGTTTATAAGTACATCTATTAATAAATAATTGAAATGCATTATTTGAAAATCTGCAGTTTATAATTACTCATCTGAAAGAAGAGTTTCTTGAAAGATTCGACATTAGGTGTAAATACAGGCCGTGAATCAAACTAGGGGTCCATCATTTTTTAAATATTTATATAATATATTTCAATAACAATATTGCTTTTTCGTCTCTTCAAAATTGCAAATACCTATCGCCCCTCTTCACAAATTTTGTATAAATTAATAAGCTAATATAGTTTTAGCTGCAATAGCAATAAAAAATAACTTAATGCAAACCTACGTAATTTATAATTTGATAATTGTAAGTTTCTGTGGAATTCCCAATTCGGGAAAATACATTAGCGATTTAAAAGCCTTTCTCGGTTTACAAGTAATAGAAAAGTGTTACAGAGAAGTGATAAATGGGAAAGTCCTTATAGTGTTAAACATCCTGTATATTTCCTAATCCGCCAGTACCTGCTTCATGCATTTTAGCCTGAAGTGAAACTACAACTTGGATTTCGTTTTTTTCACAGGAAGTGCCAACTTTATGGCGATAATTATTTAAGCAAACATTCTAGGAATAACTTTCAACACTAGCACAGTCTCGTGGCGCCAGAATTACTTTAATACTTTGCAAATGACACTTTTCTAAGTTACACACATTTGTTAAGGCGTTGCGTGTGGTCTCCCTGCTTTACCATAACTTTGCTTATTTTTCCGTGCCTCAAGTACGTGTAGTCGTTTGTCTGTTAAAAATTCCTGAATACCAAAGGCACGGGTAACGGTTTGCCTACTAAGAAGTAATATTTTAGTAGAAACGTTTTTAGGCCTGAAATTTCCCGAGGAACAGTCTCTCACGTCCGTGCTTACGTATTCTACTCGATACCATATGCGTAAAGAATTGCGTTTTACTACGAAAAGAAATCGGTAATAACAGGTGCCGCCGAGTTTCACCTCGACGTTCTTCCGAAGAGGAGATGGTCGAAGAGGTTGCATCATCAAAGCCATTCACAACCAATAACACTACTACTGGCTCTGTAGAAAGCGGAATGATGGTAATACTATAGTAGGTCATTTTTATCACGAACACAACTCACGCAGCCCGAACAGGTTTCATACTATATTGTGAAATTCGTCCCACGGATTTTTTAAGTGCGCGCTTTTCTACCTATTCTACTTTGGTAATGACATTAGTTTTTAGGAGGCCACGCATCAAAACCGCTAATAATTGTCAAAAAGTACCGCCGTACGTGGCTGACCCTTTCTAACGTCCGAACCAGTTTCGGAGAGGCTCAGAGTGTTTGTGGTTTCGGATATAATTATAATTTTTATCCAAATTAACATTATTTATAAAGATATCAAAATGTTAGAACGTTCATGTTATATTGATATAACTGTAAGGCATGCGTAAAAGATTTATATAATTAACAATAAAATCCTGTAAAACCACTGATTAAGAATTCTTAAGAGCAACTTTTCAAATTTGACCGTTATACGAGGGCGGCCTTTTAAGTTATTAAAAAGGACCACTAGGTGGCGCTGTTGAGATGAGTCATTAACATTTTCGTAAAATTTGAAATTTGTTATTGTGAAAGAATGGCAGCTTAGAAATTTACAGCGTTTGTTCAGAGTGAGTGTTTAAAAGAAGCAATTTTGTGAAAAGACGGAAATTTCACGTGAATTTCGTTGGAAGATTTTCTACGATCTTAGTAAAGGCCTAACTCAACAATAATGCACAGAATCGCTTCGTTTAACTTTTGGTAATGAAACACCATCAGAAAAGACTGTTTACAATTGGTTTGCAGAATCTTGTAGTGATCGTGCGTCCCGTGACGGTCGACCAAAATCGGTTGTTATTCCAAAAAAACATCGATGCTGTGCGCAACATGTTTGAAGAAGGTCAGCATGTGACTTACAGTGAGATAGAGGCATCCTTAGGCAGTTCGGAGACTGCAGTACATTCAATTTTACATGAACATTTAGCTGTGAAAAAGGTGTGTCCCCGATGGATTCCGCATAATTAAAATAAAAAAAAAGGACCGAGGAACTGCAAAATCCGTATACAACATCGTAACAGGTAACGAAATTTGGATATATTCGTATGAACCGGACTCTAAGCAACAATCCACTGTTTGGGTGTTCCAAGATGAACCGAATCCCACAAAATTGTTCGTTCACGAAGCACTTCCAAGAAAATGATCGCTTGTTTCTTCGGTTGTACTGGACATGCCGCACTCATTCCTTTAGGGGATCGAAGATCAGTTAACGCTGAATAGTATACAACAATTTCTTTGCCAAAAATCATCGATGAAATCAGGAAAAACAACCGAAAACGTCGCATCATTCTTCATCATGACAACGCCAACTCTCTCTCTCTCTCTCACACACGCACACACACACACACACGATTGCACTACGGCCCAAGTAGGGCCTCGGCCTGCTGTACCGCCATCCTCCATTGTTAGAGTTTTTAGATCTTTGGAAACATTGTCCATCCATCGGTTTCTGGGTCTTCCTCTAGTTCTTCTACTCGTCGTAACTTGTGTTGATGCTTTTCTTGCCATTCTCGATTCCAGCATTCTCCACAGGTGTCCCAACCATCGCATACGCTGTTTCTTTATCCATCCTATCATATTGGGGCCGTCACGTAGTCTTGCCAGTTCGTGGTTCATTCTAGCTCTCCATCCAAATGATTATTTGAAGGAGAAAAACATCGAATGAATGTCTCATTCCCATATCGCCTAACTAACTAACTAATGTTTTTGTGATACCAACTTCAGAGTGGAAAAAAGTTTCGGCAATTGGTTTGAACGATGCAAAAGTGCATAAACCTTAAAGGCGAATATTCCGAAAAGCAATAAAACAGATTGTTCCAAAAAAATTTGTTTCTTTGTTAGTTTTTGTAAAAACGTAGATGGCTGCCCTCGTACAACTCAGCAAAAAAAGGTGGATTTCCGAAAACATTTTTTCTATAAGGATATTTGGTTGGTTGGTTTTTGATTGGGAGAGATCTAGAACGCGGGTTTTCCAGGATCCTTTGCACTCAGGCCATATTTGTATCATTGTACACCCTAACAATAAATTTTGCTTATCTGGGGTAGTTCGCACTTTCAATTTTTCACCACGAGAAAAATCTCACGGACTCCACCGGATTCGAGACCACATCCCTTGGATCTAAAGGCAAGTGCACTAAGCACCAGACCACCGAGGCTGGCATATAATTAATGTAATAATAACTTTCATAATTGCATAACCTTTTTTTCTTAAATGACGTCTTGGGTCGTCTTGGACCGCCGAGTGGCCATTTCGATACACCAGACCCTGGAACCGGATACCCATTACTTCGGGGCCTGGATCGTCGCATACCTTTAATAAACATACGTTTTCTGCTCTGATGTTATTCTAACGTGTATCATCCTTTCTAGGAGGTCACCAAACACGTCCAGTAGGCATATCCGTCTATACTTCTTCGTTTGCTGGACTTCGCTGCTTCTCTTTTCGATGAGGCATACTTCGGATTTCTTTCATGCTTTGGGGAAGATTCCGTGGTTCAAAAGGCTGTTCATTATGGCGAGTGCTGTTTCCTTGTCGGCTTCTATTATTAAAGCGGCATGGAAAACTAAAGAGACGGTCATGCTAGCGATAATGAATTCGGCTGTAGAGTGAGGAATTTTTCCAGACATACCGAAAAAGCCCAAAGTATGCCTAATCGAGAAGCCCACAGATAGGAACAGCGGGAAAGTCAGACCAATATACCTACCAGGTATATTAGGCAAAGTACTGGAAAGAATACTGTACAAAAGATTATTAGAAGAATTAAAGGAAAAGGAAGACCTTCCTGATAAACAATATGGCTCTAGAGCGGGAAAGCCTACTCTGGACCCAATGTTGTGGGGTACCACAGGGTTCGATTTTGGGCCCATTATTATAGAATATATATTTTGACAAAGTAGTCAGAACCGAATTGCCCCAAGTAACGCGGATGACACTGTAGTCCAGGTATGTGCCAAGACGATAGAACTTTAAAAATCAGAGCAGCCAAAGCGCTTTATAAAATTAGAGCGTAAATACACAGTAGGGACCTGCAGGTAGCGCATGAAAAAACGGAAAGGGTTATCCTCAGTGGAGGACAGAAACTAAAAATCTTAGAAATCAACATAGAAGAACAAAAACTAAGGACAGAAGAACAACTGAACTAGTTTTCGACAAAGATTGTCAGATTAAAAAACCCGTAGTGTACGTAGCAAATAATGTAGGAAAAAGCATCGCAGCCCTAACTAGACTGATGTCAACGGTGAATAACCCAAACCAATGTTACGCAAAATACAGTGCATGTAGCTCATAAGATTATACGGGCCCCAGGATGGGAAAAGAGTATAGCAACGAACAAATATAAACAAGTGTGTATTAAAGAACGAAGGAAACTAGGAATAAACACGACTAGTGTCTACAGAACTATTTCAAATGAAGTAGTATAGACGATTGCTGCTGTCCCACTAATAGATCTAATAGTGGAAGAGTAGAGCAAAATGTACAGAGGCAATAAAGAACAGAGGGATATAATGCCAAAGGAAACGATCAGAAAATGGAAACAAAGATGAGAAGGGAGCACCGGAAAAGTGGAATGGACAAGAACCTTAATCAAAGATCTTCCTCAATGTATAATTGCAGTTTTGGGGAAGCACATTATTTTTCTTCTTCGAGTGCTTTATCTCTTACGAGACGTACCGATATTCTCTCCTATGCCTGTGATGCGCGTTTATAGTGTCACAGACGTAGAGGACCTACAGCTTAAAGTGGGCTCCGAACCACGGGAAGTGTAAACACTTCTGCTTCAGAGAAGATTTACTAGGCAGAATACCTCGCTGGTTTGCCATTGCCTTGCGAGGGAGAAAGATCGTTAAAACTCCGATGTTCCGGTACTGGGAATTGAACCCAGGACCTTCAGAGTAGAAGTCTACCGCGCTAACCTCTAGCCCATGGCCGCCTCTCAGTACATTATTATCTTATCTAATTCCTAAGTGGCCCCGGAAGCTTCAACTTGACATTGCCCGGGAACTCGTCAGAGTACCTCATTACTTCCCTCGTATCACACGTCAAGCAATTGAAATTGCGAAACAACCTAACAACATAAATAGGGAGGATGGTTTTAGTCTCCGTAAAGCTTGGACTCCAATAGTTTAACCTCTAAGGACGCCTAAGCATCATCGATCTCAGGATCACGCTCCACCGTCTTTGCTCAATGGCAACAGCCAACCAGAACTCCATCGTTCTGTCCGACTGGCTCAAAGAGGTTTAAGTACCTCCGCTTCTCGGATTTGAGTTCGGTGTTCTATTCACTCAGAAGATGCAAACTGCAATGTCTTGCTAAACGTTAGTTTGTATGAGTTCACAAACAACTAACAGGCATAAGCCGCTTAAGTATTATTGTCTCGGCAAACAAAATACATTAAGATCAAATCCTTGTCCGCCACAAGGTTTAAATAATCTAAGCACACGGTCCTGTTTAGGCAGGCAGGTCCTACGAACAAATATTGCTCAAACTTCTAGAGCAAATGCTTGTAAAGGCAGACAGGCTACAAGTCGGTCCTTACCTGATAATGCTGGTTGTAGTTCCCAAATGACGACGCAGTCTAAGCCAAAAGTAAATTCAAATAAATAGTTTAGAATTCTAAATTAACAATAAGAATAAATGTAAGATGGTAATTTGAGAAGTTTCGGGATGAAGTATAGATGGCATTAGTAGTTTTGAAATTATGGCTGCACGGAACTGTTCTATATGAAGAGCTGTCATTCCATCAACTAGTAGTAGGAGTAGAAACTTGTACTTGCGTGTTTACTTAACAATGGAACATGGTTCTGTAAGTAAATATTTACTTGAGGGAACTCTGCCCTTCCACTTCTGACTGTATCTACGTAGACTGCTCGAATGGCCATGGCGCAGCGGTTAGTGCCTTAGACTGATGCGCCAAGGGTCCTGGGTTCGGATTTTTACTTGGCTGTTTCTACTCGATAGGTAATGGCGACATACCGACGTACTTCTGCCAAGAGCACAACCTCAAGAGAAGATTTACAAGTCATTCCCTGCGGTTGGGAGCCAGCGTTTAACAGTTGGTCCTCTATGTTCATCTACATTATTTTATACGCACGTCATTATATAGAGGAGAAGATCATCGCGACCTTTGGAAGAACAGAAGATCATAAAGAGAGAACTGACTACTGAATTTTAACTTCTTCTTCGTCGTCGGCTTCTAAGTTGAGTCTGTTTTATCTAGTTTACATTTCCAGCATTTGCAGAGGCGACATGGCTTCACTTTCCTTTTGTAAACCAATTCCTGCCAACATTCATTTATTTATTGACTACAATTCTTATTATACAGGGTGTCCCAAAATTAGGTACCCAAAACTATATTGAGGGGTAGAAAATTAAAATATAATTAGGCGTTTCTCAGTAAACTTAGTTTAAGCGGGAACAGTATCTGGAAAAATCGTAACAATAATAGGAAATTGGATGGATTAGAATTTGAATAAAAATATTTGTGAAAAACTGCAGACAAAAGTAAATTTTCCAGCAAAACCAGGCACGTACTCATACAAGTGTTGTTTCCATTTCAAACCTTAATATATTTAAGTACGTTGTGGTAGTACACCAACTTTATTCGCCCGATTTATCTCTGTCTGTAAAGGGAAATTATAATACAAAATAATACATAATTTCCAAAGGACAGCCCGAATAACCCTCGCAGTATCATAATAGATTTCTTCCTATAATGCAATCTTTCACGTGTATTATTGAATTCATATCGTATTACTAGAGAGAGGCTTATGATTCAAAAATTCATAGAAATTTTCTAGTGGTACTAGGAAACTGTGGTTTTTGCTATAAGTATCGCCATTTTTATACGTCAACGAATTAGAAACGCCAATAAATCTATTAAACCAGTCAGTTGTGTTGTATGTGTTGTATGATCCTAGCCACCGTTCTCTTACAAACTAAGCTAGGTCGGTTCTTGCAAGTTTTTAGATCGTTCATAGCATTTTCCTATCTGTATGTAAGAAGTTATTTTGTTCAAAACTGCTAAGGTTTCGTAGTCATATTAGAATTCACTTATATTAGACATATGGAAACTATTATTTAATTTATGTAAGTAAAGCCATTAAAATGTTTTCTGCTCTACCAATTACTGGAAATACCAAAGTCGTAGCAATGAAAACAAAGGTTCAGAGCTAAGCATTTTCCCAAAAAGCAAAACACCAAATACGGCGTTGGGCGCATGTTTTAAAACAACCCATATTTTAAATTTACAGAGGAAATATCCTAATTAATGCGAGACAGTTAAACAAATAACACAACCCAGCACTAATATCTTGGAAAGAAAAGCAAATGTGCTGTTGAAAGCGGAGAGCAAGTTTTAAATCGCAGTTTCCTGACCACTTATTTATATGTTAATGTCACAATTTTAGCTGTGTCAGTTGTTATCCTTTTAATTTTTATATCAATATTTTAGGTGTTCTCTATGGCTAGAATTTATACTATTCTAACAGGAAACGCATTCCTACAATATTTGTGATTCTAATAATCCAGCATTCAATATATTATTATTAGGTATTTCAAAATATTTCAATATATGCATTTGTTACAGTTAGCAATGTATCAAAAATTTTGGAAAAGTTTCTTGCGTAGAAGACAAACTTTCCGTTTTACCTGATACAAAACTAGAGCTTTATTTTCTATAATGTTTGATTTAGCCAATATATTCATATTCATTTTTTATTTTTGATATTTGATTTTGTGCGGTTGTTATAATCAGAGCTAGGAAAATATGCACAAAAAAACCTTAAAATATGCAATTTATGTGCACTATAAAATTGCCGAAATATTAATTAATTATGTAATAAAAAATTAATATATGCAACACAAGCAGGATATGTCCACTTACATAATTGTTTTGAAGATTCAGATTTTAAAAAATTGTATTTTATTATTATATTACATTTTGCAAAAACACACTTGAAATATTAATCGTTTATTCTAAACTGCGATAAACCTTCTATTCTTTTCTGCTACAACCGCATAAAATATTCTTTGAATAACAACCGATATAAAATCCAGATATAACAGGTATTTCATAGAATTCACAGAAGAACACTGAGATAAGAAAAATTTATATTTTTAACTATGTTTTAGTAAAATGTTCGAATTTCTGCATTACATATCCTCAAATTCAATTAAATATGCACGCATATACAAATATGCAGTACCTTCTTAAAATATGGAAAAAAATGCAAAATAAAATTTTCTAAAATAGGTTTTTTATGACCTAATACGAATACATCTCAAAAATGTTAGCTCTCCCTACAAGCTAAATTAAACTACTCAAAAATGAATAGGGATATTGCAGTGTAAGAGACTTAAAGGCAACACCAATTGCATTTATAATAAAAAATCTACCAAAACAACAAAATCTAACGTCTTTTTAGTAATGAACATGAAAATTATAACAAAGGTACGTTTAAAAAAAGTTTAACAATATTATAATGAACATCGTTATTGCCTCCTTTTACTTAACTTAAATTTATTAAATTCTAATACCGCGTGGCACCTCCTCTGGCAGTAATAAATGCTCTGCACCTTGCTTGCATACTGTCAATGCAATTATCAATATGTTCTTGTGGAATTTGATACCACAGTACCGGCAATACA
>JABXWE010043114.1:0-18554 GCA_014611495.1 Limonius californicus | reverse complement strand
TTTGAATGTATGTGTTCTTCGTATTTGATATCACATTTTTAATTGTCTGGCCTATGTACACAGAATGACATTATCAACAGTTTAATTGGTACACACCCGATTTTAACAATTCATTAGTACTATATTTTGCGCTGAATAAGGTGTTGCAAATGTTTGTTTTTTTTTTATACAAAATATTACGTTATATATGTACCCACTGTTACTGTTATATGTCTGAATTACAATTTTAGCAACTTTCTCTCATATATCATCGAAATAAATAAAATATGTATATATTTTGAATTATTGATTAAGAATAAAATAATTCAATAGCTACAGTTTCAAACGAGTAGCAAAAGTAATGCCCCAATGTTTGACGCCAGCCATGTTTTCTAACAAACCCATATCGGGGACTTGATCGCGGGGGATGCTTGGCAACGAGTCCCGGGTTCGCTGAGGGTTGTTCCGACGGAGAATGGCGTCTGTTCAATTGTCATTGCCTGAAAAACTGTATGGGTGTAAATAAGCTTCTATTTGGAAAGGTATAAAAAGTTATGAGTATTCCAATTAAACTATTTTACAAAGAACCGTTTTCTGAAAGCTAGATTTCCCTAAAAAATTTGCGGAAAAAAATTTTTTCTTCTACAATGTTATTAAATTACACTGAGGAAATTAAAAAATATACGCTGAAAGAAAAAGAAATTGTAGTTATATTTCTTATAAACTGTAATAAAATAGTTACACTAAAATCAGCATAGCATGTTTCAGAACAGTAAATTATCTTCAGTTACAATGTAGCGGAAAGTTTAACTATAACATATAATAAACCAGTACACGATCAATAAGCAGTTAGTATTTTGAAATAGTTAAACTAATATAATTACCTGAAATGCTCAATTGCCTTGGTTATTCTTTAGCTTGTGTTTGCTTTATTTACACTAATTCTAATATACTTACTTAATAATAAAGTTCGGATTTGTATGTGAAAACTTGATACTACATGCTTGATTATCACATGAGAACGGTAATCATCCTAAATGTTGGTTTCCAAAAAACCTCAGTACGATTAATTATAAATTATGTACAGAATTTACTCTAAGCTACTATTAGTTCAGATAATTCGGTTATAATGAGACCTGTGGGACTACAAATATTTGTTCATTATAGCAGTTAATTGTGATAGCCAGGAAATAAGAATTATCAACTGTTCGAAAATTTATATAGCATGCTTAATATCAACAAACACATTCATATTCATAAAGTGGTCAAACCTTTGTAATAACGATTATCTATTAAACAGAAGTAAATATCTACACACTGGTACACAGATTGTCTCCAAGTTGACGCTCGTACTTTGGGATTTGATGCACCGAGCTAAAACAAATCAAAAATTAAGAGTGGAAACAAAGAAAGAGTTATTGAAAAAAATGTAAATAATAAGTTTTATCGCAATGGTCGCTCGAATTAGTTGTGTATCATAATTCATACACAATTTTACTTGGGTATGAATCTTGTAAATACGTGTGTAAATTCAACCCGGAAGAATTCCAACAACAACTTCCATATGTGAATTACAATGTTTCGCTTCGTGATCGCTTCCTCGGTAATACCGCTTACGCAGTCAGGAGGTAGAAATACATTACTTATATGTAAATATTTCTTAAATACATATTTGTAATTTTGATAGTTGTTTTCGAAATCAGTGATTGCTGCAATGGGGAAATACAATACAGTAAACAATGCAAATTCAAATATTTACTCCTTCGAAGGTCATTATATCCGCAATATCGTTGTATTCGAGTTTGTTTTAAGTTGGTTGGATTCTATTTTTAAATTATCGCAAAGTTTTGCTTTTTGTTAGTACAAATATTCGAAAACCACCGGTTTATTATGAGAATATATGATTTATTTAAATGTTTATCTAAGTATTCTAAACCAAGAAGTTGATATATTTACGCCCTCACAACCTTTTCAACCGTATTGGTTTCCATTTTCGAAACACTGTTCATTTGGCTTTTGCTCTGATGTTTGAGTTGTTACCTGCTTATAGTGGATTTATTTTGTCGAGAAACGTTGTTTCAGTACGGTACCTGTTCTTGACTGCCTCAGCTGATTGTTTTACGAAACAACATGGTTTTCATACTTGAACAAAAAACGTTCATGATTGAACGATACTTTCAAAACGTTTTAAAAATTAATGGAATTTCGAAATATTATGTTGAAATTTGCCTCGAAGAAGTTCATGAAGAGTGTCTAAATGTTGTTTTTGTACGCCAGCAGTTTAGAGAAACTAGAAAAGTGCGCCTGGCAAATTGTGAAAACGATGATGGTCTTAATCAAATCGTGGGCGGCCAACTGAAGTTACAAATGAAGCTGTTGCAGCAGCGACTGACATAGTAGATAATGAATAGGTACATAAATATATTTTTATTTAGATAATCTACTAGAAAATTAACTAATTTAGATAACTTCAAGCTATTTTATACTTTCAATCTGGTTAAAACCAAGTAAAGGTCATGTTCAATTAGTCTTTGTCAACTACGTTGATTTTGCTTGGATTGATCTGGTGTTTAGCCTTTGAATTATCTGTTTCGTTTTGCTTGTTTGTAGTCGTAATAATTGTATGAAGGTATTAAAGGTATTTATCAAACTTGAATGTGAGGTTTTCACCTGGAAAACAATAAAATATGAGATTTGTGTTTTAGCTTCGACAACTGTCAACTAACATGTAATTTTGGAGGAAAATGGACCTTTCAATTGTATGTTTTTTGTGAGTAATATTTGGGTATAGGTGTGAACAACATTATAATATGATTTTGATAATAATTAATTGTAATATTATTCATTTAATGTGATTTATGTTTAACATTAATATGAATTTTGTTAAAAAATTAATTGACAGGCCGCGTGAGGCGTCAAAACATTTCTTTTTAAATAAGGGATATGGCTATATTTCCAATTTTGATGTAAATGATATTTTCAAAATGGTATTTAAATATTTACGATTTGGTTAATTTGTGTTAGTTTCATGCTGCTTTCCCATTGGTTGAGAAAGTTACATGTTTTTTTTTGTAAACTGTATTTATTTTTATTGTATTATAATATTGTTACCGAATAAAAAAATTAATGAAAACAACGAAGACTTGCCATGAAGATCTCAACGTGAACAGACGTTCGTCTGGCGAGTCAATTAAAATTGCAATTTTCTGTGTTTATTATATCATGTTTGAATATAACTGTGTGCATAAGAGTTACGGTTCAAATGAGCGTTATTTGTTATTTATTTGTGTGAAGAATGGATAAAATTCGGTAAATGCGCCGATTATCAAGAATTTGGAGCGGAGTATCAAAGTAGCGTCAGTAGACTTCAGTTTTTTCGAATGTATTGTTTGTATCTGCGTTTGACGTTTAAAACCTCAACAAACTTCAAGGTTAGGAATCATCTACAAGTTCGACCAAAGATTTTTACCTGTTAATTGTTTGGGAGATATTCGCATTATATTCTGGAACTGCAACTGGGATAGCAATAGCATTTAATTTAAAATAAATTGAAACAAATAAGTAACATCGAATCAACAACAATTTAAAAAGTGAAGCAAGTTTATGGTTAACAATTTAAGAAGAAAATATAGAGATGCAACGTATTTATGAGTTTATTTGTATATTTGAACATCTGAAGTAATAAGCAGTAAATAATATTTGGGTTAATTACCTTGTGAAACGATTTTACGAATGCGAAGATACTCCAAAGTTTTTCTGCGAGGAACTTAGAAAAAAACAAGAAGTGATGGACTTTCGGTTTGAAGTTCACGATCAACAGGGTGCAGGAGTGCTATCCTAGTTGCATCTAGTGAATTTACCAGAAGAAAATAAGCAAGTGTTTCTATGTGAAAAGGTGGGTCCGATTGACAGTGCTTTGTTAAGTTAGACTTTACTATTTATTACATGTAACTTTGTCATTTAATTGTTAATGTTGTTTAATGTTTTTACAGGAAAATACTTAGATAATTCGATAACATTTAATTTATTTCTTTGTTGCATCCATATTTCATAAGTTCATGTTTACTACCTTGTATCCTTCTCCATTTTCAGTTAAGGAGCGCAAGAATTTAAAGGTTATACAGCAGATACCAAAATTTATATTATTATTCCAGAGATAAGAGTTGTTTTAAAGTTTATGTTTGAAGTGTGCCAGTTGGTATTCCATAGGTATCTTAGCCAACTTTATAGCAGTAGTTACGTTAGATCTATTAAAAACTACCAAGAAACTATTTACTAATAAATAAGTTGCAGTTTTGCAATATGTTCATTCACAATATTTATTTCTTATAATTTAAACAAAACAAACAGAGAAAAAGCCAAGACAGCATAAAGATATGTTCACATAACAATAAAATTAAAAAGAAAAATAAATTAAATAAAATCAGAAAGGAAAACACTAACTAATGACGTAATAAATGTTCAAACTTCCGTCCACCTTGCTGATCATGTAAGTCAGTCCGCCGCAGAAGAGAATTTCGAACTGCAGTTAGCATGTGATTGATCTGCACGATTCAATGATTCTTTCACGTGAATCTTCCTGAGTTTCTACGGGGGTTTCGTAGATGCCGTTTTCTACTTTACCCAACACAAATAAATTTAACAGAGTCAAGTTCGGACTATTTAGAGGCCAAGGATGAGTAGCACCTCTTCTAATTAATCGGTTTTGGAAAGTTTCGTTTTGGTAGTTTCTTGCAATCCTGTGGAAGTGGTTAGGTGCTCCGTCATTTTGAAACTACAAACGCTATCTAACATGAAGAGGAGTATCATCTAAAAGTTGAGGGAGGTCATTTTCTAAAAAATGTAAATTCATTTCCTTATTTAAACTGCCCTCAAAGAAGTGGAGACCAACGATAAAGTTGTCAACGATACCACACCACCTACTGACAGTAAACATTCTTTGAAAGTGTGCTTGCCGAATTCAATGTGGATTATCTTGTGAATAGAATTGGCAATTGTGTCTATTTACGAACCCACTGCTACTAAACGTCGCTTCGTCAGAAAATTGATTATTTCTTAAAAGCAGTGGATCAGTAGTCACTTCGTGACTCGACGTGGGTAATCTTCAGTAATGTGTAGCACTAATGTGACGTGGTAAAGATGAAACCGGTTTGAATTTAGAATGTTAAATACTGAACTTTGGCTAAAGGCTACAGTTCTTGCTACTACTTGTTAGCTTCTATTGAGATTACCAGTTACTTGTTGGATGACTGCCGCTTCAGCTTCTACAGTTGTGACATGTCTTTGTCTCACCTTTTGCTTGGAAAACTGCCCATATTGCCTTTTTTTTCCAAACGCCTAATGGGGTTATGTGATGAAAGGTGTTTATTCGGGTGTCTTTGTGCATATCGTCGCACTGCTAAATCCGCCGCCCCTCTGCATTCTTCCAAAATCAACATCATATCCGTTTTCTCACTATCAGAATAAATCGAAACTGATTGTTATTACCGCAAGAATCTATAGAAATCAATAACTTTGTACAGCAGTTTGTTAAGTTTTGAGAAAACAGTAGTTGACATTTGCATGTTCAAAGGACTCTTAATGTAAGAAAATAATTATTATAGTTCTTCTTCTTCTAGTTAAAAAGAGAAATTAACCATGCATTTCATGCACATGTGAAAGGTGTGCCCTACCTAATTGTTACAAGATAAAATGACCAACTGTATATATAAATAGTATTAAAGAACGACTTGTAATTATGTCGTACTGACTTACCGTCGTTCACACATTGCTCCCAATTGAGTATCCGCAAAAAAAGTATTTTAGCAGCTGTATAAATTGACAGCTTAATTAATACTGTCAATAGTATGCAATTTACCTATTCTTACGAGGCGTAGCGAACTAGCGATCTTCTCTGATATGACTACGTTGCGTATTTTAACGTGCCACAGACATAGAGGACCTACAGCTTAGTGTGAGCTCCGAATCACGAGAGGTGTGAACACTCTTGCTACAGAGTAGAAATCTAATGCGCTGATCGCTAGGACACATTGATCAATTAACTTAAATTAAAGAAGAAGCTATTTTGGTTGCCATGCTATATGCATGTTGGGTCAACCACTTTTAATGGGATGAAACTTAGCTGGTCAACCCTTATAACCGCCTATTAAATTACATATTGAAGTTGCTCTGTAGAATCATGACTTCGTTTCGTTACACTGTACATATTCAGGGATGTTTGTCTTTATGCATTAGTTATACTTATTACAGAATTCTCTCTAGTATATCTTAGTATTTTGTATACACTTGATCATCAGATATTGTTGCGCCTACGACTGTAACTGATAAGGAGCCCTTTGCACTTATAGCCGGGATCACCAGAGAAACAACTACCCTTACATAAAATGGTTTGATTTTATTCATTACTATGTACTACAAGGCTATTACAACTTATTTCAAAATATTATACTAAACTACTTACAAAAATATAAACAGGTATATCGCCGCTACTGCACTATCTACCCTTCGCTATCAACTGTTTTTCTATGTACTGTTGGCTAATTCAATCTTAAGTGTCCTTTTATAAATTCTCTTTTTGCACCCATAAGCGATGACCTGGTTATTACTTAATTTCCCTTATCAAGCGTATTACTTATTTCACATTGCCTAATTTAATATTCTAATGTACGTTGATTTTGCTGAGTTAAAATGACATCACTGCAACATAAATGTGTATGCAATTGAAGTCACATTACAACAGCTATGAAGCAATAATAATTTAATTTAGAATTTTGGATATTGGGTTCGTAACAATATTGATTAATGTTATGTGCTTTTCAAAATGGAATTAGATGTTCAATATCTGCTATAGACGTAAATTAAGTAAGAAGATAGGTAGCATATTTTATTGATGAAAAGGTATACTTGAAGATAATAATTACTATACATAACTAATCAGTGAAAGTATTCATACTTGAGAAATGCAAAATAATTGTTGTTATAATTCATATCTGACAAAGTATGTCTGGTATTAAAGTACGAGTATACTACCATTCCAAGAAATCAAAAATGATTATCTTTGGTTGATTACGTTTCTAAGTACATTGTTGACATACACTACTGCTTTGCTATGCTATAGCACCGATTTATACAATAATGGAGAACAATTTTCCCAGTGTATTACATGGGATTTGTTTATCGAATTCAACAAATATATTTAGAAAAGATTTCAATGGCCGTAGTTTTAGAATTAATGCTAAAACTTAAAGTTACTTATTTGTGTAATTGTATAGATATACGAGGTACGTTTCAAAAGTAGGTAATGAGAATAATTTTATACGCTCCCCATGAGGACTGCGTGTAGAAAGTGAGGATTGAGGTCGTTGCAGGCATATCACAAGAATACCATCTTCAGTTGAGCCCGAGATTTTCTAAGCATCGGTACGTACAAAAATTGTGTCACGGACGAAAATGCAGAGGTACGTCGAACAGTGTTACAATAAAATTTTGCGCGAAGCTTACAAAAACAGTTTGAGAAACATTCGAAATGCTGAAGACAGCTGGGAAAGCAGCTTTGGTGTTAGCCTAAGTTTCAGGTGGTACAAGGCCTTCAAGAATGGAAAGGAAGCTGTTGAGTACGAACAGCGCTCAGGGCGCTTTACCGTCAAGAACCGATAAATATGTGGCCGTTATCAAGGCTGCTGTGAATGGGAACCGATGTTTGAAGAGGAGGGTTTTGCGAATGCGCCCTGACATTGCCAAAACGTGAATGATCCAACATGACAATGCGCCGAGTCACACATCATTGGTTGTGAGCGAGTTTTCGGCACTGATAAACATCCTAACCTTCTTCACATTGGCACCGTGTGACTTTTTTGTTCCTTAAAATCAAAACTCACCTAAAAAGACGCTATTTTGGTTCTGCTGAAAACGTCCAGTCAGCCGCGACGAGGGCTCTGAACAGCTTCTCAGATGAAGACGTCCAGCACTGCTACGCAGAATGGTAGCCTCGCTGGAATCATGTGTTCAGTCCCAGGGGACCTATTTTGCACGTGATCAAGCCTAATTATGTGAATTCTGAATAAATGGATCATTCTCATTACTTTTGGGACACACCTCGTACCAGTTTCTTAAAATGTAATCGTTGTTTATGATATCTATTTGCAGTATTTAAGGGTGTTGCGAATTTATTTCCATTAAAGCTATGTTTACGATTGAATATAGCAACTAGGTGTTACATAACAAAATGTTTACTTTGCAATTCAATGCGCCATGGAAAGTAGCTAAGACACGATGTTTCGCTACAAGATTGAACAACCGGGACCGACAGCTTAGCGTGCTCTATGAAGCCACAATATTCTTCCACCGATAAGAGCATTGACCAGCTGCATTGGTTGTGTGTTAGGAATGCTTTCTTAAGGGGGTAATGATCGTGTGTTTCAAAAATTTATGTAAGAAGCATAAACAGTGCAAAGAGATTTAACTTATACAAATTTAGTAGACAACATGACACACTATTTTGTTCGACGAGACAGTATACGAAGTCATAAATCAATAAATTGAAACAAACATTTGAAATCTAGGCCATACTAATACTATTTTGAACAATAACAAGTAAAGTAGTGATGGATACAATTGTACAATAACAAATCGCGATTTTACAGTGTAATGTTTAATGAACTCGCAGCGAAAAATCTGCCTGTAACAATGAAGAATAAGTTTGAGCAGAAAGCCTAAAAGTTACACAATGCTTATTAAGTACTTAGCTTAATTTTGGATGTGTAATTATCGTTTTTTCTAAACTGTTGTTCTACTATTTATGGCGAAGTGTGTTCCTATTTTATCTGAAATATTTTATGTATCCACAAAAAATTTTCGCAAAAGCAGACAATTGACATTTATTTGTAACTTAAGGCCCAGACATATTTTTAAAATAACTCGCTTATATGTAACCTGCAATAAACATTCATAAACAGATGGGTTTTAAAGATTTGGTTTTATCTTTCCACAAGCGAACACTCTTACTGGCCGTCTGACCGTAACAAAATACCTGATTTAGTAGAGTTTCGCATCACAAAAGGTATTCCGCAAGATTTTGCTATTGCCACGTCGTGCTTCGACCGGTCATGCGACCATTCTCCTGTCATCGTTACCTTATCCACTGAAGCGATAAGCGTGCCAAAACAACTAAGACTAAGCAATAAACGTACAGACTGGGACGAATTTAGACAGTTGGTGAATGAAAAACTAACCCTAAAAGTTGCCCTTAAAACTGAACAAGTATCGAATCAGCAATAAAGCTCTTCAATGACACATTACAATGGGCGGGCTGGAATGCAACTCCAGAACAAGCGGTTATGGTCAAAACTTACAATTGCTCCACATCAATTAAGCAGAAAATTATAGAAAAAAGAAGACTCTCTAGACAATGGCATAGGCTAAGAACACAGGAGAGCAAACGCGTATACAATGCAGCTACGCGTGAACTCAAAGCACTCCTGAATAACAACAAAAATAAACGTATATAATCATTCCTGCAAGAGCTTACGTCCACTGAAGCCACTGATTATTCGCTATGGAAAATGACCAGGAAATTAAAACAAGTTACAAAAACTTCCCCACCTATCAGAACACTTCAGGGAACCTGGGCAAGAAGCAAACTAGAAAAAGCGCGTGCATTTACAGAACACCTAACAGAGGTTTTCCAACCACATCCTTCAGAAAATCAACCAAAAGAAGAAAATGAGTTAATCCGAATACTAGAAGCGTCCTTTCAACTCGAATTGCCCGTCCAACGTTTTAAAGTCGCCGATGTACAACAAGTTATTGCAACTCTACACCCAGAAAAAGCACCGGGATACGATGTACTAACAGGAGGAATACTCAAGGAACTACCTACGACGGGGGTAAGATATCTCACACAACTCTACAATGCTGTTTTGCACATTGGGTACTTCCCGGCGCAGTGAAAAGTAGCGCAGATTATTCTTATCCTAAAACCCCCCCTTCCAAAGTTTTTGAAAAGCTATTACTAAACAGACTACAACCAATTGTTGAAAACAGTGAATCAATCCCTGAGCACCGATTGGATTTAGGCAGATGCACTCCACTGTTGAACAAATCCATCGTGTCACACAAAAGATTAATGAAAGCTATGAGATCAAGCAATACTGCTCCGCAACGTTTTTGGATATATCTCAGACCTTTGGCAAAGTGTGGCACATTGGCCTTTTATTCAAGTTACGTATTCTTCTCCCTATAAACTATTTCATTGTCCTTAAGTCCTGTTTCTATGCCAGACACTTTCTGGTCAAGTTTGATACTGAGCATACAGAACTCTACTCCATAAATGCTGGAGTGCCGCAAGGTAGTGTCCTAGGACCTCTGCTCTATCTGTTATACACAGTAGACCTACCTACAACAGCAAATGTCGTTACAGCAACTTTTTCAGATGAGACAGCAGTCCTAGCTTCTGACACTGCTCAAGTTATTTCTTCTCAAATATTGAAATACAAATATGGCAAAAGATGTGGAAAATAAAAACAAATGAAACTAAGTCTATCCATATGACGTTTACCACACGAAGGGAAACATGCCCCCCTGTTCAGTTAAATAATCAACAGCTGCCTCAACAAGAAGAAGCCAAATATCTTGGGCTACATATCTATAGAAGGCTTACCTGGAGAAAACACATCTTTACTAAACGTAAACAGCTAGGGCTTGCTCTCTCCAAGATGTACTGGTCCCTTGGACGTACCTCCAAACTTACCACTGAAAACAAACTGCTGATTTACAAAGTTATATTAAAGCCAATTTGGTCATACGGGATCCAACTTTGGGGCACAGCATCTACATCCAACATAGAAATACTTGAGCGTTTTCAAGGGAAAGTGTTGAGAATGATAGCGAACGCGCTTTGGTTTGTGTCCACTGCAGTCATCAGAAGGGACCTCCAAATCCCAATGGTCAAAGAAGAAATACGACAATATAGTCTCCAGTACAGTGCTCGACTACATGCACATTCCAACGACCTAGCAGTGAATCTTCTAAATCAGCCCATAGTCAACAGAAGCTAGCTACGACACCTACCCAACGATCTGTCTACCAGATTTTGATATGCGAGTCTTATGTTAGTTCTAGTTTAAGATTTAGTATGTAAGTATGTTGTCCTAAAACACGCAACGGACATAATCCATTTGCTACTGAAGTAGCCCAGTGGCATATTGTTATACCATTTGCTAAATGTACATTGTATAGATTGTAAATTAAATAGGATGATAAAAAAAAAGATTTGGTTTGTGTAATATTAGGATTAAAAAAATTAGAAACACGCAGGCCTACGTACGTAAGTACTGGAGAATATGGTGAGCGAAGAAAATATTAAGATTTTATTCACGTGTCGTTACAAGGTAGTCACGTTTCAGATATATTATGTTTGGTTTCTGAGTAATAATTAATACGCTAATTCATTAGAATAGCGTCATCAGAAACGGGAATCTTGCTTGCCTACGGATTTCATTTGAACGCGACTTCAAAGAGCTTCTGGAGTTACTACAACACATTTTGTATAAATACTGATGAGTTTAAGAAAAAGGTATTAATTATACTTAAAAAAATGTTATATTGAACATGTTAGTTTGTTTTCTATGCAAATTTTAATAGCTCGTTTTTACTACAGTATCGAAAATAAGAGAAAGCGTTCTTCTAGAATTTTAAATAGTCCCTAACTACTTACATGAATATTTTTGTATAAATGTTCTGAAGTCTCACAAGAACAACAATTATACGAGGGTAGTCTGAAAACTAATGCACATATGCTTGTAGAGCGCGACCGAAATGACCTTCAGAAGCGCGCCAGGTGGCATGTGGAAGTAACATTCCTCCTCAATACGCTTGCGCAGGTTTGAGGTCGTTGCGTTCATTCACTGTATTTCGAGAAGCGGAAGTATGGAGACGTGTTCTAGTGCTACGTCAACGCGAGTTAAACAGCGTGCGGTTATCGAATTTTTAAATGCTGAAAAAGTGACTCCTACTGAGATTAATCTCGTTTAAAGGCTGTTTATGGTGATAATACTGTTGATAGGTCTACTGTAAATCGATGGGTAATAACATTTCGTGGTTGCGAGCCTGGAAAAGCCATAATTGTTGATGAAATACGCAGCGGACGTCCGATCACTGCCACAGATAAACATTGCAAACTCGTCGACGATTTGACTCAAAATGATCGGCGAATCACTAAAAAGCGTATCGCAAACCATATTGGAATATCCAAGTAACGTGTCGGCTTTATTATTGAACAATTGGGATACCGTAAAATCTGTGCACGATGGGTACCAAGCCATCTCACAAACGAGAACAAACAGCGTCGATTGGCATGCTGCGAGCAACTTTTGCAGCGCTACCGTGACGAAGGAGACGACTTTTTTTTGAATATTGTGACGGGGGATGAGTCATGGGTCTATCATTACGACCCGGAAGAGAAAAGACAGAGCGTTTAATATCGACATCCGTCCTCTCCTCAGGCGAAAAAGTTCATAACACAACCATCCACAAAAAAACTTATTTTGACTATGTTTTGGGATGCTCACCGAGTTTATGTGACCGATTTTCTGGAACGAGGGGAACGGTAAATTCTTCTCAGTACATACAGACTCTAAAACACCTGCGACGTCGAGTTTGTCGTATTAGAGGCAGCCTGGCGCCAATAATCTTGCAACATGACAACGCTCGTCCACACACCTCGCGGGCAGCTGGAGAGACTCTGCGAAACCTGAAGTTTGAACCGATTCCAAACCCTCCTTATTCCCCCGATCTTGCGCCTTGTGATTTTAATTTTTTTCCTCTACTCAAGAGAGAACTCAAGGGTAATCATTACACCTCGGACGATGAGGTGAAGGCAGCTGTCAAGTCTTGGATTCGAGAAAAGTCGGAAGAATTTTTCAATGACGGAATGAAAAAACTTGTTACACGTTGGGAGAAATGTGAGGCCTTAATGGTGAGTATGTTGAAAAATAAATATATGATTTTGAAATTTAAGAATTGTACTTTAATGTACTTTTTGCCCGATCTTGCTATTTGTTTTTGTTCGCGCTCTACAAGCATGTGTGCATTAGTTTTCAGCCTTATATACCTTCGTATATTATGAAAATAAGAAATTGTAAATTTGATTGTCAAAATACTATGAGCCTTGCTTAGTTTACATTTTAGGCTATAGATTTTCACAAGTAGTATACGTACCAGCTAATGTAATACAAATTTACCATAGTGCGGTTAAACTGAAGCAGAACAGGTTTATGCGAGGTAATGAATTAAACAAGCAGAACATGAGTATTAATAAATAGGTGCGAATTTAAAATATTTAATTAATTAGTGGGGCATTAATTTTGACTCTAAGTAGTTTGACAAAGATCTTTTCCCAATTTCAGTTGTTCTAGTAAGAATTGCAATTCCACTTTTGGGATTTTAAGTAGTGTCAAAATCGAAGCGGCTGTATAGGAAGTATCGTTTACTATAGGCGATCATACAGGGTGTTGCAGAACAACGTTACTGTGTATAGTCATGTACGGTAGACGTTCTGATACACAATTTGAAATCACAAAGGCGGAACTGTACTTATTGCTTTAAAAACTTAAATTGGTAAAGGGTTCTCTGTCCAACGACTTAAAACAAGAAGAATCCTTTTGCATTAAGGTTAAATATGGATATTTTTCTTAAAATCAAATTATTTTGCCGAATATAATATTTTTCTGGAACCTGTCAAAATGAGAAAGCAAAAAGAATTGCTATATCATCAATAGATTTAACTTTGCTCTATAAAAAGATATTCATCGTGGTTATTGAAGTTTATCAAGTAGATCCCTATACAATTTAAAGGCTTTGAGTAGCAACTTTAAGAAACGTTAACTCATGTTCCGTGCCGTTATCTAACAATCAAATAAAAAAACGTGCTATTTTTAAAATAACTGCTGTGTTATCTTATCAGTGGGTATACCTGATATAACAACAAAAACAAAATATATTTCGCTATTTGTGATTTAGCGTTTAATGTTGTAACTCCTGGGTCGTGTTGTGTTTTAAAAATGGGTGTGGTTTCGGATAGTATATACGTTGACCTTTTTATGCTGTTAGTTACAATAGTCGCAGGAGTATTTACATATTTTAAATGGTCGTTCAGATATTGGGAGAAAAGAAATGTTCCTTACATGCAACCCGCATTTCCTTTCGGCACAATGAAAAATCCATTCGGTGACGGAGAATCGTTTGGTGAGCTGGCTAAAAATCAGTACGATGAGTCTAAAGCGAAAGGATTGAAGCATGTAGGACTATTTGCTTTTGCAACGCCAATATATATGCTAATTGACCCAGAATATGTGAAAAACGTTCTAACACGAGATTTCGATCATTTTGTTGACCGTGGCGTCTATTACAACGAAAAGGACGACCCTCTATCTGCCCATCTGTTTTCCATTGAAGGAACCAAATGGAGAAACCTTCGGGTGAAACTGACCCCTACGTTTACTTCTGGTAAAATGAAAATGATGTTCCAGACATTGGTCGAATGTGGTGATCAGCTAAAAGAGCTTATGGATGGGATTAACTCTAGAAATGAACCAGCAAACATTAAAGACGTAGTAGCCCGTTTTACCACTGATATCATCGGTTCATGCGCTTTTGGCTTAGATTGCAATAGTTGTAAAGATCCCAATTCAGAGTTCAGAGTTTATGGGAAGAAGATATTTAACGAATCAAAGATTGACAATTTGAAAGGTTTCATTGGATTTGCAGCTCCTAGTCTGGCAAGGTTCTGTAGGTTTCGGTTGCTTCCGAAAGCTGCGGCTGACTTCTTCATGAAAGTAATTAGAAGTACCGTCGAGTATAGGGAAACAAACAATGTGGTGCGTAAAGATTTTATGCAGCTTTTGATAGAATTAAGAAAAAGTATAAAGAGTGATGATGGCGAAGAAATGAAAGGTCTTACCATGGAAGAATTGGCTGCACAAGCGTTTGTGTTCTTTATCGCTGGCTATGAAACTTCATCGACCACCATGACGTTTTGCCTCTATGAGTTGGCTTTAAATCCGGATATTCAGAAAAAGGTGAGGGAAGAAGTCAATACGGTTTTGGAGAAGTACGGAGGAAAACTCACTTATGATGCCATAATGGATATGAAGTATATGGGCCAAGTTGTCGATGGTAACCAAACCATAATTTATTTCATGCCGTTTATAGAAAATGTACCTTTATATTTTTAATAATTGTTTTCATATTTTTGTAGAAACACTGAGAAAGTATCCTCCACTACCATCGTTGAACAGAATTTGTGTCAAGGACTATAAAGTTCCTGATACTAATGTGGTACTAGAAAAGGGAACGCTTGTTCTGATTCCAACGCTAGGTTTGCAACGTGATCCCGAATATTACCCTGATCCTGAGAAGTTCGATCCAGAAAGGTTTAGCGAAGAAAATAAAAACGGGATTACACCATATACGTATCTGCCTTTCGGAGAAGGTCCCAGAGTATGCATAGGTAAGTATTTTTAATTTTGTACAGTCAGTTTTTATAACTGTGTATCCTTTTAAGGTCTTCGTTTTGGTTTGATGCAAACTAAAGTAGGATTAGCTGTTCTGTTGAAAAACTACAAGTTTTCGTTAAATGAAAAAACTATAACTCCTCTCCAATTAGATCCACGTAATTTTATAATGTCGGCCATAGGAGATATTTGGTTAAATGCTGAGAAAGTTTCTCAGTAACCTGTGTTGTATTATTGATTGTATTATTTAATATAGGTTTTTGGAGAGATTTTTATTTACTTGTAAATATTGAACTTTTAATTGTATTTGTTGTCTTATAGCATCGATAGAGATAACTTTCTTTTAGAGGAAGCTTATATCCAGCAGTGGACGTCAAATAGCTGATAGAGAGAGAGAGCATGGATTTATACTGTAGAATAAGAAATTTGTTTTAATTTATGTAACTTGGAATAATACTAACATGATTTTCAATTAAAGTGTTTCTGAGGTAAAATTTTTATTAGCCAGCACAAAACAATACACTGGATGTTCTAAAATCATGGGGCCGAATTGAAAGGACCAAGTGAATGAAAGAAGTTTTAATGAACATGCGTCTGGAAATTAAGAAGTTATAACCAAAATAATAACAATGCGTCTTGAATCCACTGCCGCGGCTTGACCTCTGTTTCAAAAACAATAATTTTCACGTGGTTCCATAAATATAAACTGAAAGCCAAATTAAGCCTGGTGATCTGATAGGACATGATATTGATCCACCACGCTCGATTTAGCGCCGAAAAATCTGTTGTTTTAGACATTAAATTAAGGTTCCTATCTTACGGACTTCATTTCAAAACTTTATTAAACGTATATGTTCGTAGTAACTTTTTTTTGAGGTCTCCTACACTGTATAAATTTGGCCCCAAATTTGGAACATACGTTTAATAATTCTTAGCAAAGTACTTTCAGAACACTTTATTGGAGTATCATCTTCATTCGGTCTCTGATTTAAAAATTTTACTGTAAGCAAGCAGCTTTTCCGGTACATTTGATATACTTTTCGCCGAATTAAATGTTCGCTATCAGTCCACGGTGTCCACATTTTAAAATAAAGTACAAATAATTATCTACATCGCGCAGATGTTCATCAACAACTGTTTTGTACTGTTTACTTACTTGTAAGTCATTTTTCCAATTTATATATAATTATATATATGCTGTGTTCCAGCATACTCTAATTGAGATATATTAACCTATTGCTAAATGTAATAAAGCTATATTAAGCAACCCTGTAAGAAAATAAGTAGTTTAATCACATGTAAATTAAATACGAGGTAAATTACTGTTTCCGATCTTGATTTTGGTTCGTCAAGCTGTATAACTTGGTTTTCTGATGGTAAAACTGGTTGTTTTGATTCATATTCATCTTCAGAAAAGCATGGAGGATACTTATCATCCTTCTCTGTGCATTCTGGAGCTGCAATTTAACAAATATAACTAAAAATGTAATGATGCTGACCGCTTTATACAAAAATGTAAATTTGTGAGTTTAATACTTTTCTTTTGAGAACAATATACACCGGATATATACCTTGTGACATATCGAAATCTTTGAACGATTGTAAGGAATTTTTTAGTGGTTTCCTTTTGTGTGTAAATTTAGTGATAAGGAAGTTATTGTAATTTATAGATATTTGTAATTAATTTGGTCAATTTAAAGCTTCATTTTGAACGGACGAGCCCCTCGGGCTTTCCAAAATAATTGATGGTGTTGACTGGTTGCCAGGCAACCATATTCAAAACGATGGGTTTTGTCCTTTAAAAACAATTTAGTTGCCATAAGATCTTGAAGCAGAGACCACGCTTAATTCGCAGCTCCACTAATTTTGTAATTTGTGTAAAGAATTTAGTGATTTGAATTTAAAATAAATGGTTTATGTTAAACTACGGATTTAAAGTGTTTTTTTTAAGTAACGTACGAGACATTGTGAAAATCTTCGAAAAATTCCAATTTCGGGAAAAGTCGAAAGTGGCGTGAGTCTATCGTCATTTGTTTATTGAGGGTCGGTTGTTTATGGGCTGATTTTGGTATAAAACGTTAATGTCAATTGTAAACACATTATAAGCTACAAGATATAATTAAAGAATATTTAAATATAAATAAAGAAATAAAAAGGAATTGCTTCGAAATATTAAAATGCAAGAATAAATTACAACATGAAACTGCAATTAGAAAATTTACCGTGAAATAATTGAATTTTAGAATGTTAAAATTACTCATACGCGTTTAATGTACAATAAATGGTGTATCCTTATGGACAACTGGTATTACGAGCTTAATGTACTTACGTGTGGCTGAGATTTTATTGCTACAAACAACAATTAATTACACTAATTTGTACAAAACTTGGACATCCTGTTGCTTTGAAACGTGGGACTTGTCACGTGCGAAAGGCGTGCTCCCACAGTATATGCGCCAAAGCTTGGCAGATTTGAAAATTCCCGACAGAAGTGCATTCCACCGAGTTTGAGGTCAACGAATATGAGGTAAGTGTTTCTAACAAGGAAAAATATAAACAATTTGAAAGATTAATAAAATTATAATGGTTGTTTTATTTTGTTGATATTGAATTATAAACTTTAAGGGTACTTTCTGTTACAAAAGGAAAAAACACGGATAATTTGAGATTAATTTTGTTAACTTTTTTTTTGAAATCTCATAATCACCTTGAACTTGCTTATCTTTTCTTTGTGTATGTACGTGTTTATTACCAGCCACACGAGTTCATACAGTACAACCATTTATTATAACATCCACCCTGAGATCTGCAATAAGGTTGGTACGATTTTATTTGATTTGGTATTGATTAAACAATTTATGAAATTGTTTATTATTAATATCCATCTTGAGGAGGATATCTGAATTAAGATTTGATATTGTTTTGTGGCGCCCAAGGTATAAGGTTTAACCAGTCACTGTACTGTATTTGCACAACATTCACAATAATTTATCTGTCGATCAGTATAATTTATTTGGCAGAGCAACGTTGGGGAACACAGTAATATATATATATATATATATATAT